>JARKIC010000449.1:0-268101 GCA_029378375.1 Mycena olivaceomarginata | reverse complement strand
ATTTCATTGCCTAACTAGAACCATTGCTTGTATGCTATAAATACATATATGGAGTATCTACATTAAGCCTAATCAAGAATCACCGCCAGCTAATATATTGAATGTGTATTTAAAAATAAAAAATAAAATGGACTAAACAGATTCAAACTGGCCCCATCTTGATGAATTACAAAATCGCTAATTCCATTAGATTGAGCTCTTAAAAAGACTTCAAAAATTTAACGAACACAGCCACTATTTCATTACATCATTGAAATGCACTGATGTTAGTTTCGCTAACTCAAAAACCTGGATCCGATTGATGAAAAGAATGATCACTTTATTACATAAAGTACTTGTAAAAGGCAAACAAAAACCATACCCTCATTAATTTTTGTCACAGGATTCTCGGGGAGAGTCGAGACTGATGCAAAGAGTAGTGTCAATGGGTTCCGGTTCAACATCACCTGCCATGGTTCAAGACTGGGAAGGAATTCATCGAGTCTGTATACCTTATATATATATCTAATTCACGGCATAAACCACTGATGTGTTCATCGAGAGATTGACATTTTTGGCTTGGCCAAATGGCTTGCACCTGCACCAAATGGCTTGTGCCAGGCAGGGGCATGTGTTTTGGTGGGATCACCCACCCATGCCCGGCTAAATGGCTTGCAAGCCATTTTGTCAGCTCGCGCAAGCCATTTAGCCGGCTTGGCATCAGCCAAAAATAGCAACTGGCTTGCGTGTCCCGTACATCGACAAGCCCTCTACAACATCGCTCCCATGAGGAATGCATTACTACGAGATGCTTCCAACACTGTGCCACAAATTTCCGCGAGTATATTGAACATGGTGGTAAAACCTGTCATCATCACTACCAATGTCCAAGACAAGTCGTCTCTCCAACGAAAGCAAGCTGGCTTGTGACAGCGGTCTGACCCGTTGAAGATTCCGCATTCACCGGAAGTCAAAATTCCTGCCCAAAACCATCACAATTTGAAGGCCACAGAACCAACCTCAACCCATATTCCGTCTACTTAAAAGTTGACACCTGTCTAAATTGAACAGAAATTCCTAGATCTTCTGTGCAAATCTACCATAGAATACTCAAATGATTTGTATGCTGGCCATAGGAATGAATCTACAGGTTGTGATTTCATGTTGCTGACACTGGTTGAACTTCAATGGTCAAGAAATATCGAAATTGTGTGATGCCATGGGCAGATTCATCCAAAAGCAATGTACAACAACACCATGAAGACATGTAAGAGCTCACAACTGGCTAGGAAACCTTTTTGGTGATCACGAACAAAATGACTTGCACAAGCCATTCTGCCTGATGGCATCGAAATGGGCATGAGGGTGGTGTACACCCGAAAACATTGAAATTCCGGCGAGGGCAAGGTCAAAATAATATCTGTGAGATCTATTTCATTCTCTTCTAGCAATCTACAACCATTAAAGTATAAATTTTGGCACATTGTGGGTGTTAGACATGTTGTGTGCCATCATAAGCCATTCTGCCAGCAGAATGGCTTGTGTCTGGCATGAGTAATTTTTTTTTGTATTGAGGTTTAAACATCATCTGATCGGTAGTTGTGATATATGCACTCACATAGACCACTGAGATGCTTAGTTCCATTCAATTTCAACCCCACTCCCACCACCTGCCAAATGGGTGCGCAAGCCATTCTGCCTGATGGCATCAATTTGGGCGCGTGGCTTGCACCCGAGAATATTGAAATTCTAGTGAGGGCGAGGCCAAAATAATATCTGTGAGATCCATTTCATTCTCTTCTAGTAATCTACAACCATTAACATCTTAATTTTGGGCACACTGCAGGTGTTAGACTTGTTGTATGCTATCACAAGCCATTCTGCCGGCGGAATGGCTTGTGTCTGATGTGAGTGATTTTTTCTTGTATTGAGGTTTAAACATTGTTTGATCAGTGGTTGTGATAGCAGGGGCATGCCTTGCAAGGAGAGACAGAACCTTGATGATGATACATGGATGAGAATCCCGTTGGCGTGTATAGCTTGGTCGCATTAGTCACACTCACCCTGGGGGAAGCGTGACGTGACCGACATCGGCCGTGTTTGGTACCTGTGGTTGTGATATTATGCACTCACAGAGACCACTGGGATGCTCAATTCCATGGAACTTCAACCCCATGCCCGCCACCTGCCAAATGGCATGCACAAGCCATTTTGCCTGATGGTATCAATTTGGGTGGGGGCATAGCTTGCGACCAAAATACTGAATTTCAGGCAGTCACACACCGAGAATCATGTCCAAACTATCTAAAAACCCCCTGCTAACATTCTAAGAAGAGTTTAAAGTCAAGCGGTCTCGTTTTAAGAGCGGTTGAACATGACTTGGGCCATCACAAGCCATTTTGCCTGATGCGATCAACAGGGCGGAGATGTGGGTTTCAACCACCCGTGGTGAAGAAATGATTAATGAGGCTCAGAAGCATCTCGAAGGCAGGTCCATACTATAATTGATTAATTAACCATTCTTTAAGATTTTGCTCATTCGGCAGTGCTCATCAATTTGTACATGTTGGTTACTTTCTCCGTGAGGCTTAACTGCTCTTCGCTCTCTCTCCTACCGTCACTTGCTCGGCTGTGCTTTTCTCCCTTATATCCATTCTCCTTTGCTTTCTCTCTGCTCTTCTTCTTGGAGCAACCCCTTCTGGTTTCTGTGCTTCTCAATGGGACCTTTTCATTTGTGCTAGAACAGCTGACCTGCGCGCAGTTATTTCTTGACAGGCCGCAGCGGATCTCAGTTGCTGCTGCCTACGGCGCAGCGTGAATTATACATCTGGGGCCACGTAGTCCTTCCGGCAGAATTCTTGACATATAAAATCGATATCTGCCCTGCTGTCGGTTGGAATGCTATTTTTCGCCACTTTGATTATTATTATTATTCCTCGTATTTAAGCAGATGCCCTGATTTCGTATGCACCTGTTTGCAATCAGCTCCATTGGGGATTTTGTTCTCAACCATGTTCAACGCCTCCGTCCAAGCTCGCCAAATTAGGCGTGCATTTTTCCCATGCTTATTTCTTCAGGCAGTGCGAGGTGAGCCCCAAATCACAAATCAGCTTCAATTTGACAGGGCGCACGAATCACGCGGCCGACTTTCGCACGCCCAAGGCCTCAATTTGCCATTCTTTCTCATCCACTCCTCTTCCGCTCTGAGCCGACCTAATTGGTCCACCTTTCTCATGTCTATTCCGAAACTATGACCTCAATCAACCTTCTCACACCAAATAAAGCAAAATTTCAATGCCCATGGAAACTCAAATAGATTTCCGACGAATCTATTCGCATATCAGTGCCACTGAGATTGTGAAACTAAGGCACATAGATTCTCAAAGAGAAATAGTAAGAATCTGCATGAGCATCAGCTGTATTGAAACAAAGGACTCCAGTGGCATTGAAATGCTCTTTGAAAGTCAGCACGCATTTCAGCCGCGCTGAAATCCTGAGGGATTTTTGCCATTGGAGGAAGCCAGCCAATGGCAAAAATGGCTCAGAATTTCAGCGCTGCTGAAATGCGCACCGATTTTAGAAGATTCAAAGACCCTTTCAGTGCAATCAAAATGCTTTGTTTCTTTATAGCTGATTCTGGTATTGAATTTTCCACTTTCTATTTGATTTTCCATGCAGCTTGGTTTCATAATCTCAGTAGGACTGATTTTCACATAGATTCTTAGGAAATCTATTTGAGTTTCCATGGGCATTGAAATTTTGCTTTATTTGGTGTGTCTGGTAAATTACGGCGTGCCGCCCATTTCTAGCAAACACGCGGTCAATTTTCCAGCGCTCAAGGCCCGCTCAAAAGGCAGGTCTATCTATTGTTGCTCCACTTTCCTCCGCTGATCATTACCCCACCACCCCAGCTGCTGCCGTCCCTCTTGACGGTGTCAAATGATCCTCGGATACGTCAAGTCCTCTGCGAGATATAAATTCTGGCATCCTCTCCATCAAATACGGTGCCGAATGGCTCTCCGCGGATGAATCAAGCCCGCTACAAGTTAAGTACACAAACGTCCAGACCGAGCGATACTTCATCCAAGCTCATTTGCAACCATGCTTGAAACCTTGACTTCCCACTGCGCTCCTATGTGCCACAATCAACAATCAAAGTATCGCCGACTTTCAAGACCGGCGTTGAGCAGCAAGACCGACGAGTCAATTGCAACCCCGCTGGAATGTATCTTAAGGCTGAGCTTGATAGCAAGACGTCTTGCGCTTCGGACAACTGGCTCATTGCGACACCACAAGACGTAGAACTCGGCTCTAGCAAGATGTTGGACTCCTGGCGACGCCACTTCCGACCTTACCACAAATCTTCACACTCGATTCTGAACGACGGGGGAGGTGGGGTGGAGAATTCCTACCGCGCGTTCGTTTTCTTCATAACACCACATTCAAAACTCACGGCAGTCGTTAGTGTTAGCCCTTCCCGACACCTACAATGTTTCGCTGATCATTCCGCCGTCTTCATTTACTGCACGCCTCAGATGTGTGCGACCTGGAGAATGCATCGAGGGTTCACGGTCCTCGTCTTTCTTCTCGAATTACTGCGGTTCTGGAGAGTCACTGCTTTTTCGATGCTCTAGATTTTATGATTATTCATCTCTAGATTTCTGCGAGTACATATGTTTCGAGAGTGTAAAAAGTAACTTATGAGACCTAACTTTAACTTTGATCGCCCCTTTGGCTTGGCGGGGCTAACTTTACGGTACTCTACGGTACTTTTCCCACACTCGGCGAAAGTAACTTATTGACAGCTAACTTATACGGTTCTCAGAAGATAATTCATGGACTCCAATAGACGCTTCCCAACACCTCAAGGGTACTATACACATTAGTAATTATCATTTTCACACTGCTAAAGTGTCTGTGCGAGTTTCATCATTGTTTACTCAAAGTTCAGCAATATCCTTTGTGTGTGGATCTGGAACAGAGAAACCAACACTCAATCATTGTTCCTGTCTTGAAGTTGAAAAGCTGTAGGGCTGTTCGCCGTGCCCGTCGCGCCGGTTCGACGGGTTCCGTACAACGGGTAGCCGACCCGTTCTGTCGAGGCTTTCTGAAAATGGTTGACAGGCCGAATTTCTTGGTCGACGGCCGTTGACAGGGACCGATGGTGACGGGTTCCGGAAACACCTGACACCGAAAATATCGCCTATTTTGTTGAATTTGGGTGTCGAAATGCGCCCCCTACCTCTGAAAAAAGTTCGCCTTGGTTTGCAAGTGTCGGCACTGATTAAAACATCCCCGGAAGAACATCGATGATCTATTCCTATTTGGAGTAGACTGCAACATCGAGCCTTCAATCTTCAAATTTTGGGTGTACTCCTTCCCAAAACCGGCCTACACAGTGGGTGCATGCAGACGATCGTTCCATGGTCTCAAGTTGTGTTATATGTGCTTTTCAGGCGAAAGAAAGCAGCTTTCAGTTATATTCAAGTGCAGAGATTCAACACCAAAAGACCGATAAGAGGCTCTAGCTTCGAGGTAAATTGGAATAAGGTTCCGCCCGCCATATTTCAGTCGAACCAATTTCGTGAAGGTGCCCCCGTCTCGACGGCCGTGACGGCCGTTCCATCGGCCGTCTCGTTCCGTAGACACTTTTACTGGCGCTGCGACAGGACTGTAACGGGACGGATTTGCCCGTTCGACTCCCGTCGAAACGACGGCCGTTCCCTTAAATAGCTGGAAGTAAGCCGTACACTGCACACATCCCCCAACTCGCGGAAATAGGCATAGGTTTTTGAGCCTGGAAGGCATGAATTTCTCAGATAGACAATTCTTCAACACCAAATAGAATGATAGCTTGTGCATCCCTAAGATGTGGAATACATAGATGATCAACTATGAATTATCTCGAGTTGGAAGCCGAGAAGGATAATTATAAAACCAATACATCTTTTATTGTGTTCGTCTATTCACATCGTTCATATGAAAATATCATACCACAGCTTAGGCTTTTCTATTAGGTGCTACGGGGTGCGGATAGCCGAAGCACTGGTGGCAGAAAGCCGAATAAATCAGATATGGGTGAAGAAATAATACTAGACTTGTTCAGTTGGCTTAATTACATCTACTTACACATTTACCCCCTGTTACTTGACGTTACTTGAAGTTACTTGAAGTACTTAAAGTTACTTACCGCTAACTTGGCCGCCTAAGTTGGATCAGCCAAAGTAACTTGTGCCATCAGATGGCATCAATTACCGCCAAGTTCGCCCGTTCGTTGCCCGTTCGCTTCCAAGTTACTGTCAAACCGGTGAGTAATGGACATAACACAGAAAAGAATGACTAGAATGTTCATTTGGAAGACTATCTCGGTTATTTTACACTGCAGGGAGTCGAGGAGTCTCCTTACCGTACTGTGCACGACTGTAAGGCTCACACGGCCGTGGCTTCATTACTCGCCTGCTCCACCCGTACCTTCTTTTACTCGCGCTGTGCCCATATTCTTGGAGCTCTTTGCTTCTTTGTTGGCTTCGAATTCTCCCTCAATTTTCTTGTTCCCCTTCCTCTTCAGTGTCACTGTCACCAGAATAGCCGTAGTTGGAGTGAAGATCGAGGGATCCTCGCGGCGAAAGGTGGGTGGGCGAAATTCAGGGTCATATATGGTGTGTTCCTTGTTGAGATTGAGCATCTGTGCTGTGAGTTCTGCAGTAGTCCGTTGGTAAATGGAGCAAATGGGATTCTTGTCAGAAGAGTAATGGGAATGTTTTTCACACGGTTAGCGGTAAATTGTGCATGCAAAGACGCGGATATTGTTCAATAAAACGAGGTACGAGTTTAAATTATATTGAAGCGTCTGGCTGCGAGAGACTACGGATATTGTGCTGGGAGTCGTTAACTTACTCTAACGTCCTGTTACTTTTTCTAGCTTGAAGTTGCTTAAGTTAACTTATACAAGCAGTTGCCGGCGCTTCGCGCCGGCTCCTACTTGCGGACGTTCAAATAAAAAAATTGGACAATGTATTACATAAAAACTCTTTCCATAAAATATGTGGGTATACAATGGTGCACCGGAGTCGACAACGCATATGAGTAACCATTCATTCAAATTTTATTAAACTTGATCATAAACTAGCTGAATTTACTGGGGAGTGTATATGAACGAGTTGGGTGGGTTTGCGTGGGTGTATGGAGAATACAATGACTCTCAACGAGTTGAAAAAATCCGCAATGGATGCCGACGAACGAATTTCTGGGCCTGCGCACAACTGTCTCTGCATGTTTCCGAATTTCAGCACGCAACTTGAACCTTAGATTGCGATCACCAGAAACAGATTATTCAGCGCAGCGGCTACGTGGGACAGACTTTCGGTTGAAATTTGTTTATCGTCTGTGGAGAGGAGAATGTTCAACACGGCTTTTGACATATCTAGACTTGAAGTCGGGGAGAGGGCACGGCAGGCAGAGTGATCCGTCTTGGAGACACAGAGCTATCCACGCTGGATCCACACAAGCTCCACTGGCGATGTGATTAAGAAAAATGCGTCGACATTGTACTAGATTTAAACGGGCACATGGGATAGCATGAAGTTCAAGAGATCGTTGTATTGTCTGTAGATCAGCATGGAATACAGAAATACGAGTACGCGTGGCATGGTGTCCAAGTAAAATATCATTCAATAGTTTCAACGAGGTCGCACTGGTAACATCAGTCATATCAGTCATCGATGAGGCAGAACGGACGTAGAAGGACAGCGGCAAACCAGAGGTTCATCGCAGATGCATCTACGTCCAAGGGCTGATAAAAATGAGTACTTGAGCACCGGTAATGATAGGCAATAGACAACTCACATTGTGCGGGCACGTCGACCATGTCAACCATGCCACAGAATGTTTGGGACAGGAAAACAGCATCTGAAACCTATCTTAGCTCGCGAACTGATTTTGACAGATGTGAGCAAGGTACCTACTTGACTGTTGTCTCGGGCCAACGATTCCCGAGGGGAGATTGAACGAGACAAGCAGAAGAGTCTCGCGACAAAAGAATAACCAGTCACGACCAAGAACAAGGTCATATGGGAGACCGGCAGCAATAGAAAGCTTCATGTGCATGAGCATACAGTGTCGCCACAAGGAAGAGTAAGGACCCCAGAAGCCGAGGAATTGGAAGCCGGAACTCCAGAGCTTAAGATCCAGTCAAGAGCCACCCGAGAATGCTCGGACTGAGGGTCGAGAGGCACATTGCAGAAAGTAGTCATAGTGCGCGGGGTAGATGGAAGCAAGCGAGGGCAGCTGCGTCACTCCACGTCGACATTTGCCACGTCAGCAGCTTCCAAGTATGGTCATAAAACCGAGATTACGCAAAAAACGCTGACGAAAATGTGATGCACGGCCAAAATCCAAAATCATGCGCCCTATAGAAACCGTACCTTACGGTAGCGGGAATCTTTCAAGTAAGCTTCGCGGCGCCGCTGCGGCCGACATTTTTAGGCGCGGAGTTCCTGTCGTACTGTGAGCGCCATGCTCGGTAAATTCCTCGGCGTCAAACTGTCGGCCACATGTCTGGACATTTGGTCATGCCAATCTCTCAAGTAAGCTTCGCCGCGACATTTGGCCGGCGCACAGTTCCGTGATGAGGATGATGCTGGACCGATGGTGGTGATTGGAATGGTGATTGAAAGTACATATGGAGATACGGCTTCGGACGGACAGAGGGACTCAATTTTATAAAGAGAGTGAAGTTACTTTTGCTAACTTTACGTTACTTGCCTGCCATAAGGAAAGTAAGTTTACTTTTGGCAGGCCAAGTTAATTTCGCCAAGTAACTTTAGTAACCATCCATATGTTTCCCATTCGCCATGCGCCTACCACCAACTTCCCCTGTACTGACGCTGACATCCAAGTACCCGCGCGTTAAGCTGTAAGACTAAACACTAATTTTCTATTCAATTCCACCTTCATGCGAGCTGCCCACGTGCTTTGGCATGTTGCCGTAGGCTTTCTCTCATCCTTCCTTCCTCTAGTACACTGCTCATATTTCCTTTCACCTAGCGTGTTACACAATCAATTCTCGCGCTCCGGTGAAGCGACCAATTACATCCGCCGCCTCGTCAACGTACGACTTTGCTCTCAGCACTTTCCCTTCCCGTGGTCAGCACAGCACGTTTCATTGCCAATGGGATGTTCCGCGAGCGATGTACTATCTCATGGCGAATTCCTTATTAGTTTTATATATTCTTCAGCATCGCTGACCGGCTCATTCAGCTTCCTCCCGCCCCGGACGCTTCTGCCTCCCAGCTATTTCATTTGCATTTGTGTTCCGGCGAGAGGGAAGGACATTCCTGGTAGCTGGTTAGTGTGTTTGCATCTCGTTCGATACTATGTATTTCTATCGCCTTTTGATGCTTCATGTGTAGGCACTTCCCGGACATTTTACTCCCTGACCCTCCCGCCAACATCTCGATCGGCGCGGTTCCCGAATCCCGAAGCCCGCGGCATATGGGAACGCGGTGTCCATCGAACGCATCCGCAGAGTTGCGGACTTTGTTGTGGCCCGGGAGTGGTCGCCATTGGCCGACGAAAGGGACGGGACGGGGTCTCCAATTGTACCGTGATATTATCCATTGTACCGCATGTAGTCTCCATATATGTCGCATGGATTAATTGAATCGTTAAACACACATGTTTAACAGGTTTCCAGGTCAAAGTTGGGGGCACCTTGATGTCGAACTTCATCCGAAATTTTGAGTAACGGTATAATATTGTTATTCAACATGTCTGCGCTTCCGCCGGAGCGAAGCGATGGCATTCCTTGTGAAATTGAATGATTTTAGCAAAGTCTCTATCAACACAACCATTTCTGTGCGGCAGGTTGGTTTTTGTCTCGAGTTTCAGTAGTAAGTCCAGCGAGATATATCCTGTGAGATAGACAGACATCACAACATGGATTGTCTGAATCAAGTTGAGCGAGAAAAGGGATCAAACTTGAACCATGGGAGATTCAGGCTTCATCATCATGTGAAGGTTGACCATAATTCTGATGCTCTCAGGCCGTTCAGTGAATACCGAGATAAAATGGGAATGATCCCTCCAGATTGTCTTCCGGTTCAATGAAAGCAATACAAAAAGGAACAACTCCGAAGACAGATTCAAGCAGACATGGAGCATACATCAAGGAACAGAACCAGGTCAATGCCGAGATATATAAGGTAGGTGTCCTCTGACCCAACAAGGTGAAAGGGCTATTCTAATTAGCAAAACCCGAGGTTGATGGTCCGATACCGTGCTCGCGCAAATTACTCACGACGGCGGCCCGATGGGTTGATGGAGATGTTGCAGTGACCACGGTGGAGGAGGGAGATGACCGGAGTCCATCAAATTGGAGAAATATACGAAATAATTACAGCGAGAAAATATTGGTGTAGCCGAGCACAAGCCACGCCACGCCCGCCCCGCCGCAGCCATTTCAAAACTCCGCTAAGCGGCGCAAGCCATTCGGCCAAGCAACGGCCAAGCCACTTGGCTACAAGTAAATAAGCGCGGAGGGTAGTAACCGCTCATCGGCACTGGGCGGCATTGGCTGATGGTGACCGCCACTGCCAAACACCATACATAATGCCAGTGGAATCCGGTGCCCGCCACTCAGTCCTCTTCCCTCTTTGACGAAAGCGAGCAGCTTAGCAAGCCCGTGCTCTCGGTGTTTTCCACTGGATTTTGCTGGAATCCACTGAAAAATCCAGCCACACACAACAATTTCCATCGAATACACCGAATACCGCTGGATTCCGATGGTTTTCACTGGTCACCCTCAAGGAAATGTGCCAGAGGAATCTACTTATGTGAGCCATTCTTTCAGCAAAATAATGATCATTTGAGATGACATTCGAAGCCCTGTGTCGTTTAAATGGTGCGGATTGCGTCCAATGTTGAATTCGGCATGAATCCCCGGTGGTTCAGGATAGCGGCTGTTGAGCTTGGCACTCACATATTATATCACCCCATGTAACCCAAAAAAACAGGAATTGTTTCAAGGTAATGTTGAAATACAACTGGGGTATCAAAAAAGTTTGGCGTGATTTGCCCGCAGAATACGTTCGAATCTAGTGAACTACATGGGAGTGATGGCGGCAACTTGCAACGGTGATTTGGCGAATTGGATGAGCTTTGATGAGAGACAGTGCCAAACACTGTCTGCCAACGGCCGCCGGTATCCACCGTGGGCCAGCGGCGGCCGCCAGTGTTAGCGTAGCGCCTCAGTTACCAAGAAGGAACTCATTATATTAATATCTACCGTTAGCGTAGCCTACGGAATGATTAGATCTGAAATAAAATATTGTAAAGGAACGGACGTACGCCTCAGTTACCAAGAAGGAACTGAGGCTTCTAAGCGAGTAGCGTAAACTATGCAGTAGAGGAATGACGGGATGAATGAATGTGGTAAGTAAGAATTAGTAAGTGATTATACGGTAACCGCTAACACTCCCCCTCAGACCGTTAGTCCGAGACCTTCGGTAAACCGCAAAGTCTTGACGGCGTCCAGCGGCTTGGTGAAGATATCAGCGATGTTGGCGTCGGAGGCGATCCAGGTGAGTGAGATGATGCGGGATGCGACGGCTTGGCGAACGAAGTGGTACGGCAATGCAATGTGCTTAGTACGTGAATGGAATGAGTCGTTTTTCGCCATTGCAATCGCGGCCTGGTTGTCGACGTGGATCGCAATAGGTCCTAGGGTGATCTTGAAGACCTCTTGGATGAAGGTGCGGATCCACATGACCTCCTTCGTTGCGCGTGCCAGAGCGATATATTCTGCCTCGGCGGTAGAAAGCGCGACCGAAGTCTGCTTTTTTCGCACTCCAGCAGATCGCTCCCCCGAAAAGGGTGAACGCGTAGCCCGACATTGAACGCCAGTCGAGCACCTCAGAACCCCAGTTGGAGTCCTGAGTACCCGGCAAGGCGATCCGGTGTCTTCCCGAAAATCAGCCGCTTGTCGCGCGTACCTTAAGGTAACGGACGACGCGCATTGGCTGCCTCCCAGTGGAACACCGCCGGGTTGGACAGGAACTGCGACAGCAGGCTTGTCGCATACGCGATATCCGCCCACGTGTGATTCGCAATCCAGATGAGGGAACCGATGACAGCGCGGTAGGGGATGTCGCGCATGTCCTCGATCTCCTCCTCTGTCTTGGGACAAACTCGCGGCCGAGACGAGCGCCAGGAGCGAGAGGAGAGGGGGCTGGTTTGGCGTTCTCCAGCCCAGCGAGAGCAACAACATCATCAATATATGATGTCTGCCCAAGCGAGATTGTTCCGGCGTCGTGGTCCTGGTGGATGGAAATCCCCAGAAAATGGGTCGCGTTGCCGATGATCTTGAGGGGAAATTTTGCGTTGAGTTCCCGTTCGAGCTGGATTAGTGCATTGGTATCGTTTCCAGTCGATATGGTGTCATCAACATGAATACCGAGGTAAATACGCTCGGTACCCCGAAATGCGGTAGAAAACGGCGGGGTCGGTTCCGCTGCGCGTGAAACCAAGCTCGAAGAGGTGCTTACAGAGGGTGTCGTACCAGATCCGGCCCGCGTCCTTCAAACCGTAGAGTGCCTTGTGCAGTTTCCATATATGGGTTTGGCGCGGTGTTTCCGGTGAGTCGAAACCTTCGGGGTTGCTCGACGTAGACGGGTGTGGGAAGGAAACCGTTGAGGTAGGCCACCACGGAAATCAGTTTTGTCGAACGTCCCATCCGTTGTGTGCCGCGAGGGCAAGTAAAATATTGCGCGAGGTGGGTTTGAGTACGGGGGCAAAAGTTTCCCCGTACGCGCCGAACGCGTCCTGGTAGTCGCCCCGAGCCACGATCCGCGCCTTGCGTTGTGTGATTTCGCCCGCGGAGTCCGTCTTGTATCGAAGACCCACTTGAGAGGGATGATGGGAGATTTAGCATCAGAGCGTGGGACGGTAGAGTAAGTCTCGTGGTCGTCAAGCGACGTGATCTCACTCTCCTGGCCTCTTTCCACTCATTCCACACCTCGCTCCTCTCCGCCTGGCGCACCGAACGCGGGATATCGACGCCGCGTACGCCTTTCCCGCCCTCTGGACTGGTTCGTCGGCTGGGACCTGCAGCCCGCGCGCAAATTGGCGTGATCCGCCTGTTACGACGCCCTCACCGCTTTGCAAACGGCGCACGTACGCGGACGGCTTGCGGATACGCCGCCCGAGCTCCTCCCCCATTTCGCTGACGTCGTCTTGTGGGACGGCTACGTCCACGTCGTCGGCATCGATGTCTTCGGCCGTAAAGGTGGGGACGATGAGCTGGCGGGTTTGTCTGACTTCCAGACTGACTCTCCGCTATTTTAGGCGGCGTTTTCGGCGGCGTTTCTACGCTAGGAGGTGCGCTGGATGAGCTAGATGTGGTGGAAGGGCTCGAGGTGCGTTGCGCATCGCTCGGCGCGGCATTCTGCTGACCCGTGCCTGTTTTAGGCTGTGCGGGCACCTCTACTGGGACTTCCCCAGGCGCCTCCTCCCCGAATACCGTTCCGTCTTCGAAGCGAACGTTTCGCTCGACGGTGATGGTATGCTTCTTCGGCCAGTAGACCTTGTGGCCGTTCGGGGTCTCTGCGCTCGGCCCAACCCATATCGCCTCCACGCCACGCGGGTCGAGCTTCGACCCACCAAGCACCCTCACCCAAACTCTGCATCCGAATGGCCGTGCGCGCCGCAGGTCGGGCTTGTTGCCCGTCAGGCGCTCGTACGGCGATATTGGTGCCGTTTTCTTCGTGGGTGTGCGGTTTCGAAGCCAGACGGCGTAGATCACGGCGAGCCCCCAAAATTGTTTCGGGAGGCCGCTGGCGATCAGCATCGCCCGCATATGGCCCCCGAGCGTGCCATTCAGGCGCTCGGCGGCTCCGTTCTTCTGCGGGGTGTCATGGGGGTTGAGCTCGCGTCTCGTCCCCTGTGCCGCCAAGTGCTTGTCGAATAGGCCGCCGGTGTACTCCCGCCCCGCGGTCGCTCCCAAAGCATTTGATGTCGACGCCGTGCTGCATCTTCATCTCCGCTTCGAACACCTGGTAGTGTGCCAGGGTCTCGCTCTCCTCCTTGGATTTCTGGAGGTAGAGCCCCGCGACGTCGGTGTTATCATCGAGGAAGGTACCGTAATACCTGTATCCGCCTTTCGCCGTTACTGACGCCGGCCCCCACAGGTCTCCTGATACGAAATCGCCGGGACCTTTGGAGCGTGGGTCTTTATGCTTCTTGGCGATTGGTACGTTCTTCATTTTAGCTTGGATACAGGCCTTGCACTCAACGATAGGCGTGGATAGATCGACAGCGAAGTTTAGCGCGGCCCTATCTCGTGCCAGCACCTCAATAGTGCTGTGCGCCAGGTGCCCGAGGCGCTCATGGGCCTCGGTGCGCGTCAGTGGCCTTCGTGCGGCATGGGCGGCGCCTGCGGCAGTGCCCGGCTCTGGTTTCCAGGTCGTCAGCGGGTACACGCCATCACGTTCGGGGACGCGGAGGATTACTCCTCCCCGTCTTGCTATCAGTGAGCGTGCCGTGACCGTTCTCGGTGTTGCTGAATATGAGGCCGTGCTTGCGCAGTCGAGTGAGGGAGATAAGGGGAGTCGAGCACGACCGGGAGATAGTACGTGTTCGAGAGGCTGAATGTTTTCACTACCCCGTCCTCCTGACACGCAAACTTTGTAGTGCCTTTCTGGGTTGCGTACTCGATGCCCGAGGCCGTCTGGATCTCGTACGGCGCGCACGATGCGATGTCAGCGAAATTTTCGAGGGTCGCCGTCGTAGTGCTGGGATGCGCCGGTGTCGAGGGGTCGAGTCGTCTGGCCAGAGGTGGTGCGGAGCGCGAAGCTCGGGGATGCTGCCGCCAGGTAGGCGTGGTCTTCGGTGGCATTCGGCTGCTGGGGCTTCGCCTCGTTCTCCTGCGCAGCCGCTGCCTTCCCCTTCTTTCCACCACCGCCCTTCTTCCTCCACTTCGGCGGCCCTTGGCCTTCCGCACCACCGCCGGGACGGTAACATTTCTCCACGGTATGATTGCTATATCCGCAGTTGGTGCACGACACCTTTCCCTTCGACTGCTGCTGACGCTGGTACCTAGCCGCCATCGCCATGGCTTCCTCGCGTTCGCGGCGGTCATCGGCCAACTCGAATTTGATGGATTGCTCGAGGGTGCGGTGGACTAGTGCGAAATCGAGCTCCTTGCCGGCCGCCGTCGCCGTGGTAATCGCCGTCTGCACCACAGGGCGCTGCTTCTTCGGCATGGCCTTGGTGAGGATAGTGGCGTAGACGTCATCGGTGAGTGTTCCGCCGGCGAGGATATATTCGTTGCGCTTTTTGATCAGGTGCTCGATGGTCTTTAGTGCGTCCTCGGGATCTTCACTGGTGCAGCGCGTCTCGGTGAGTTCCAGTAGCAGGTCTGTCTTGGCGAGTACACCCTGATTTTCGAAGCGTTCACACAGGGTGTTCCACAAAGTGGAAGCCGGTCTGACGCCGATCAGACGCTGGTGGATTTCTTCCGGCCAAGATGCGATGAGGATATTCATAATGGCGGCTTGCTTCTGCAGCCACTCGTCCATGAGGTCCTCGTAAGCATCCACCTTTATTTCGTACGCTTCCTTTTCGGCTTTTGACGCGTTGTCAGCTGGCTTCTCGGGTGCTTGGGGCTCCTTCGCCCGACCCATTAGATGCTTTCAGAAGCCCGGTTGGCCTAGCAGATGCGCAGTCATGCGCTCCTTGTAAGACACCCAGTTTCGTGCCGCCCTCCAGTAATTTGGGGGACTGTGGTCTCGACTTTGCCGGTTGTCGAGGTCAAGGATAAGTCTGAGGCCATTTAACCGTTCGTGGCCCGTAACCTGTTAGCGTAGCGCCTCAGTTACCAAGAAGGAACTCATTATATTAATATCTACCTGTTAGCGTAGCCTACGAATGATTAGATCTGAAATAAAATATTGTAAGGAACGGACATACGCCTCAGTTACCAAGAAGGAACTGAGGCTTCTAAGCGAGTAGCGTAAACTATGCAGTAGAGGAATGACGGGATGAATGAATGTGGTAAGTAAGAATTAGTAAGTGATTATACGGTACCGCTAACAGCCAGCGAACTTCTTACCTCCGGGCATATTACTCCTTGGCTAAGTCTGGTAGTTGGAGTTATGGTCATGCAAACTGTCAACAATGACTCTAGAAAAAAATGGCCTATGTTCAGACAATAGGTTCGACATGGAAACATATGAAAGAGTGAGAAATCACTAACTATGTCTGAGTTGGTGGATCATTTGTGTGAGAAGAAGTAAATTGGTATGTCGATCATAATTTTCCCACGTAACATTGTTCTCATTACTCACCGCGTTTCGGGGTAGTAATAATGAATCGGTCTTTTCTTTTGGGCGGTTTGACTCGTCGTGAGATGGACAAACTATCTTGGAGAGAATTATTATTTCGGACTGGGAACCTGGCCACCTTAGAGGTTTTGGCCTCTCAGCAGCCGTGGCGAGTGACTTTCCTAGTGATTATGAGCTCGGGATGACGGGCGCATATCCTACGAACAATTTGAGCCCTCTTCAAGCTCATCTTCGTCAAGTTTTGAGTACATGGTGAATTTATTTCCAAAAGGGAATGGACATGGAAACCTGGCCACCCCACAAATCCGTTGTTGCCAGCTAAGTTGGTGGCCTTGCGCGGTGTATAACAATGTTCAAGTGTCATGAAGGATCTATTGTAGACATGCAACAGTACATTGGACCTAAAAACAGCTCTGGAACTAAGTGTTTCTAATCAGAGGTAAGAGCGGTGGGATCTATGCTGCCAGACAGATGAGGCCCACGGCCATCGAGAGGATAGATTGAGCGAAAATAAGTTGCAGTTAGGTTAATAAGAAGTCGATGGACATGCCTGACCTGCTATTCCACTCCTGCTTCATTCTCCCGAGAACCCGGCATTTAGACTTTGATACCACCATGTTGGAATAGCGGCTCGGCAACCGAGTCAGAGCCGGGACTCTGACTCATTCATATTTTTCATGACTCATTCTTTAATGACTCATACTGACCTCATTTGCATAGTATAAAAGGCTGTAGTAGTTTACGTACAATTCAGCCTTTTCACCCAACTTGTGCTTGACTGAGTGACTTCTTACAGGTTATCGGCCCCGTTGCCCTACTTGTTGCTTCTATCACTCGCACACTGGATACTTGGCTCACATTGAACTTGACTACTGACTAGGCAATATATTGTTGCAGATATTGATAATGACTTCGAATTCGACTGGTGTACCGCTTCTCCCAGACGGGGAGAAGTTTGACGGCACCGGATACAGTGGTTATAAAACCAAGATCCAGGCCCTAGCCAAAGCCCGTGGCTGGGCGGATATCTCGACGGCACGATTCAGAAACCCAGCCCGATGACAGCTGGAGGGACTGCCCAGTCCACGATGCTTCCACCAGAACCTACCAGCATATATTCAACAACTCCTTCCTACGATGAATGGGTTCATCGCGATGCGATTGCAACCGCACTTCTTGTTCTTAATGTCAAGAACCCGGTTGGATTGGGCTTGAAGGTGGATGGGAAGCGCACACGAAGCGATGCAGTCGCTTGACAAACAACCACCATCATGTCACTGAAATGGGGCTAGTTAACGCCCTGCGTGACCTTCATAGCGCGTACCTGGTTCCAGGAACCCCGATGGCTGAACACGTCTCCCGCCTTCGCACCTTGTGGCAGGTTGCCAACGACATGGGTGCGAAAATCGAGGATAAAGGCTTCAGATCAATCTTTATTTCTCTTCTTGGAGAGGAATGGGATACTGTTGTACCTGTTCTGCACACATTCACCACATCTGCGGAAGTCATCAGCTTTGTCACCATGCACGCTGATCATCTAAACCAGCGTGCCTGCATCCACCTCTCCGGTTTCCACCACCGCGCTTGCTGCCAACACGTACAATGACCGTGACGCACGCCGTGCTGCTCGGAAAAATCTCATTTGCTCCAACCCGCAGTGCAATGCTCCTGGCCATAAGGGGCACACAATTGCCGACCTGCTTCTGGCCGGGGGAGGGAAAGAAGGCCAATGGCCGTCATGGTGGAAGGGAAAGCGGGCCTACGAGTGCTGCAACAGTCAATTACCTGGAGACTTTTGCATTCACCGCAACAACAAATCCTGTGGTCATGTGGACTGCTCCCGAGGGCAATCATCAATGTTTATGATGATGTAGGTGTACAGGCAGTCACCTTTCATGGAGAGGAGGTTCTCGCTTCGCCCGAATCATTGATGGTGTGGAAATGAGGTTGCAGATGCAACCATCACCATTGATATTCCCGAGCATGATTCAAACGAGCTGCAGTCGGATTACCCAGTGCTTTTAACCTCCCGCCGAATTCATCGACACCATCTCCACATCCGAGCTTGAACTCGTAGATTCCACCCATCAATCTGAGTTTGACATCAATGACTCAGATGATGGAAACCTGGTTTTTCCAGAGGCCCGTGCAGCAGCACAGATTGCGACCGAGGCCTTCCTGCAGGCTGGACAGCCATATCCTGGGGATGACCATGTCCAGGAGGACCAGCAATTCCTGGTTTATCAGACATCAGACACAGAGCACATCATCATGGACAACATGATTGATAAAGATGTACTGATACCGAGTGAGTTCATCTGGGACACAGAGTTCGACATTATTGGGTGGTACGCAGTGCATCGTCGCCACACTTTGAACGTCCCTGAGGATATCAACAACTTGTCCAATGGCTCTGATTCCAACTCGGACTCGAATCACGAAGATGGAACCAGAGGAACATCAGATGCTGTGACCGCATTCATGGCAGAGGCCTTACCAGGGAGAAGCCATATTGCTGTGGTCGATTCAGGTGCCACTGAACATTGTTTCTGGCGCCGCGAGGATTTTTTCGGAATATTGTGAAGAGTTGCGTGAAGGCAATGCTGCGGAGGGGTCAAAATTCCGCATCTTAGCAAGTGGAACCGTCCGGAAATTCATCACATATGAAGGACAGCGGAGGGAAATTACTTTGAACGCCATCCACACTCCTGACATTACCTCAAACCTCATTTCCATCTCGAAGCTTGACGCAAAAGGCTACAGAGTCGAGTTCAGCAATGGGAAAGCCATTTTCAAACGCTCAGATGGTTCACCATTCATGGAGGCTCTCCGTTCCAATGGGATGTATGTCTTGGCATTTGACAACAACAATGTCAGTGCTTGTGTTGCCAGATCTCGGGATGTGCCTGTAGACAAGGGAACATGGCATCGCCGTTTGGGACATATTGGCAACACAGGGTTAGATGCATTGATTTCTGGGATGCATGTCAACGGCCTTCATGTATGCGAGGGCGGCATGGATGGCTTATGTGAAGACTGCATTCTGGGGAAACAGACAAGACGTCCATTCGATGGAGTTCATGAGGTGGAGAAGGAAGTGGGCGAGCGCTCATACCTTGATCTCTGGGGTCCTGCACAGGTGACATTGGTCGGCGGCAAACATTATATGTTCCACATTGTTGAAGGCCACTCGGGAGCGCCATGGACATATTATTTGGCGCACAAGACCGCTGAGGAATCATTGGCGGCATTCAAGCTTTATAAAGCTGAGGTCGAAACACAGACTGGGAAGAAAACTGCGGATCATCAGAGTCGATGGTGGTCGGGAGTGGATTAATCACCTTTGGGAACGTTTCTGCGGGGCAGCAGGAATCATCATTGAAGTCACCACTCCACATTCTTCTTCCCAAAATGGCCCTGGTGAACGTGGCATTCGTACCACTGTCGAGTTTGGACGTTGTCTACTATTTGACTCTGGATTGCCAAAGAGCATGTGGCCGACTGCATTTGATGCAGCAACTTACCTCCAGTGGTTCCACCTGAGAAGGCGTGCAGGAGGCAAAACCCCATACGAGATGTTCAAGAAGAAGAAACCTGATGTTTCTCACCTTCGTGCATATGGGTCAACAGCGTATGCCAAGATTGTTCCCATTGAAGCTGCGGGGGGAAAACTAAACCCACGATCTGTTAAGGCGGTGATGGTCGGTTACAACGGTACCGCCGGCTATCGGCTGTGGGTTCCAGGAGAGCGTAAACTCATCAGCTCTCGTGATGTCATATTCGAAGAAGGATCTGGACACCGATCGCTTCCTCCAGCAGGGGGAGATGTGGAGATAGCTGGAGGAGAGGATCTGCATGTTCCTGTTGGTCCAGTCCAACCTGAGACCAACAAACCTCCTCCTGCACCAACTACAGATTCCGATGCCACAGAACCTATCGAACCTATTGTTCCTGCACCTGTGCCACTTCAGATACGCCGATCTAATCGTCCTCCAGCACCCTCGAAGGCAATCCAAAACTCCATGCAATCTCAGGCAGAGGAGGCTGCTGCTAAAGCAACTGGCTCTGACTGGGCTACTGGCCGAAAGAAACCGAATCTTCGAGCCCGTGCACGTGAGGCTGCTGCCCTCAGTGTGTCCACTTCACCAGTGCCAACAAACTTTCAAGAAGCTATGCAGCAATCTGAAGTATGGATGGCACCAATGGAGAAAGAATACGCATCACTCGTTGGCCGGGAAGTCTGGGAGCTTGTTGATCTTCCCACCGGCGCCAATGTCATTTCCTGCAAGTGGGTTTATGCAGTGAAGTATGACAGTGTTGGAGAAATTATCAAATGGAAAGCACGCCTTGTCGCACGTGGATTTCAGCAGATTCCTGGGGTGGATTTCTTCGAAACGTATGCAGGGGTGGTCCGCTACGAATCGTTGAGAATGCTCTGGGCCATTTGCATGAACGAGCCGGGTTGGGTAATGTGGGCGATGGATGTTGTGAGCGCATACCTCAATTCGGAGATGAAGGAGGTTGTGTACATGCGCCAGCCCGAGGGATTTGTTGTACCTGGCCAGGAGGGCAAGGTTTGCCTGATGAAGCGGTCCCTCTACGGGATGATGCAGTCTGGAAGAAATTGGGCTGAACACTTGGAATCATCTCTCGCTGCGCTTGGTTGGATTCGCTTGCGCGCCGACCCATCTATTCGCATCAGATCTTCCAGCGCAGGCACATCAATCATCGGTGTCTATACCGATGATTTGGATGGTATTTCTTCATCCCAGGTTGCTGCAAAGGAAGCGCAAGTCGGCATCAAATCTGTCTACGAAGTGACTGATGTCCCACGCACGGCAACTTCACTCGGAATGACAATTGAGTACGACGAGGCAGCAGGCACAATATCCATATCATCACGCCCATACCTTGAACGTGTTCTAGAGCGCTATGGGATGACAGGCTGTAACCCCAAGTACACGCCCCTCCCTGTAGGGCTTGAGCTCCCCCACCGCACAATGCCCAGCTATGGCCTCCGACCGTGATTTTATGGCTGATAAACCATACCGCGAGGCTGTTGGATCAATCCAGCATGCCGCAAATACCACCCGACCCGATATTGCCTACTCTGTCACCGTTTAGCTGCTTTTCTGCAGAACCCTGGTCCTGCTCACTGGAAAGCCGTGCAACATCTCCCCGCGTACCTCAGCGCGACTCTCGACTACAAGATCACATACCGCCGTGGAGTTCAGACGGGAATTCGTCCTTTGGGTTGGTTTGATGCAGATTTTGCAGCCGATTTGGATACCCGTCGCTCGACATCTGGAGAGGTCTTCATGATGTCGGGTGGTCCAGTTTCATGGTCGTCGAAGAAACAGGCTACAGTTGCACTGTCCACAGTGGAGGCAGAGTACATCGCACTGACACGTAGCTCCAAACAAGCCATGTGGATGTACAGCTTCCTAGAGGAGCTACGCATGCCTCAGGAACGTCCTGCCATTCTGTATGGCGATAATATGGGTGCCGCTGCACTTGCTCGGGATGCAAAGGGCCATGCACGTGTGAAGCACATTGACATTCGCGAGCATTACATTCGCGAACGTGTTGCAGCTGGCGACATCAACATCCAGCACGTCACATCCACCAACAACCTTGCTGATATTTCACCAAGGTTCTTCCTCGCGACACCCAACTCTCCATTGTTCGCGCTCTTGGGCTTACTGAGTAAAGAACAGAGGTGCTTGACTCGAGGGGGGAGTTTTGGTTTCTCTTTCTCTGGTCAAGGCTTACGTGTCACTTCCTTATCATTTTTTGGTTATTACTATTACTGATACTTTATGGTTTGCACTCGCCAGGGGGAGTGTTGGAATAGCGGCTCGGCAACCGAGTCAGAGCCGGGACTCTGACTCATTCATATTTTTTCATGACTCATTCTTTAATGACTCATACTGACTCATTTGCATAGTATAAAAGGCTGTAGTAGTTTACATACAATTCAGCCTTTTCACCCAACTTTGTGCTTGACTGAGTGACTTCTTACAACCAAAATAGGATGGCTATGGTGGGCGAACATAGTAGCATCCAGCCCGTTGGCTCTGAAGACTGTTTCGGAAGTCGTGCGCAGCTTGGTGCGCATTGAGCGTCTTGCCGTAAATAATCTTGATAAAGAAGTGTTCGACTACCTTGCGCGCCTCCCAACGCTCCCCTGGTTGAGGCTGGAGAATCCTGTCGAGCCGGCAAAGTTACTTCGGGCCTCTCCCTCACCTCACTCATATCCCTCGCTGCAAACTCTCGTGCTCGGTCTCATTCCCATTGAACGCGCGACCGCCTTCGTCAACACCATCGCCAACTGTCCGTTGGGGAACATCCTTTTGGATTGGTGCGATGAGTCCGCCGCAAGAAGAGCCGAAACGACGTCGCGCTTCCTCTCCTCTTCGCATCCCAGTGTACCCACTCCTCCCTTCGCGAGATCGTACTAGGTTCTGGCTTCGAGCCGGTCCAAGATTCACTCGCTCCTAATCCAGAGATCTACGCACTCCCCGGTTCCGCGTTTCGCCATTCGAAAACCTTAAGCAAGTCTCCGTTGAGCAGATGTGCGGATTCGACCTCACCGACACGGATATCCACGACTTGGCCTCCGCCTGGTAGCGACTTTCCCATTTAGCCCTGACTGCAATCGAACACGTCGCGCCTCTGCACGGTCTGTCTGCTTTCGCGTGCTTCTGTCCAGAACTCCGCTATCTATAGTTGAATTTCGATGCCACCGTAATCACCCCGCAGTCAGATCCAACCAGCGCCAACGACTCAAACCCGCCGCGGTGTCCAACACTCGCAAATGCCATACACTTTGCTGTCGAGAACTCCCCCATTACGGCACCAGAGCTTGTTGCACATTTCATCTCGGACATATTCCTGGGAGCCATGATTCGGACTTTTGTGGGGCTCGGTTATGGTGTTTGTGGCATCAAATTTCCATGTAAGGGTGATTCCGCATTCGGAATCACCCTTATATGGGTGATTCCGAATGGGGCTCACCCCATTTGAGTGATTCCGAATGAGGGAACAATTCACGTGCCTTCCATTTACATAAGTTTTGATTTCAATGTTTAGGGACGGTTTGGCCTCATTCTTGCTCAGTTTTGAACATTTCCCTTAGCTCTAAGTTGTAGTTTGAGTGTAATAATAAGTAATACAGCATAGCAGTAACTCAAATTTATTGGAGAAACTTCATGTGGTCAATTTTGATTTCAATGTTTAGGGACAGTTTAGCCTCGTTCTCACTCAGCTTTGAACATTTCGCTTTGCTACAACTTGTAGTTTGAGCGTAAGAATAACTAATACAGTATATCGGCGACTTGAATTTATTAGAAAAGTTCTGAGTGGTCAATTTTGGCATACAAGACAAAATGTCTCCTATTTAATTTGGATCATACTTCAGCCCGACAAACTCCAAGTACCACCATCACATGGAAGATCTGGGTGTGCAGTACTCTTGCCCTCACAATTTGCTTGGTTGCAGTCCCTGCAAGGATTGTTGCGGAGCACATTTCGGCTACTTCCTCTACAGGTGCCTTGACCACATTTGTAGCATGCACATTTTGCTCTCTTTGCTGTTCCAGTTTTTGGCTCTCAATTCCCACTCAGCACGAGAGGCCGTTAAGTGTCATCCAGCTTGACTCCTTGGCAGGGTGTCAAGCTTCAAATCAGCCTTCTCAACGGGGCCGATAGAAACTGCCGTACTGGCCTCCTCCAGACTGTTCAATATCACGCCTGCAAATCTTCTCATGTAATTGGAACTCATGTGTAAATGCAAGTTGTCCTATTGCAATGCAAACTTTTCCAAATCAGTGTTTCTGCTGAAGCCCCTATCGAAGCCTTTGGGTTGCCGTGCCGGAGCTGAGGTGCTACTCCGGCTTTCCCCGGACCTATCAACACACAGATAGCACGTAAAAAATGGAATCTTCCTTTTTTCCCTTCCTTCTCTTTCCTTTTTCGGTGCATTTTTTCTAATTGTTTTGGGATCCCACAAACACCGTAACCGAGCCCTTTGTGGAGGTACCCGGTGTATATGGATCGGTGTGAAAAGGTGAAGGCGCTTGTTGCCGAATTGTCTCAAAAACAAGATGGTGATGCCTCGTCTTGCGTGCTGCCACAGATTTGCACGCGTATGCACCGTTGTTCTTCTCGACTATACTTTTTTGGCAGCGAAATTTTGAAACGTATGGCTCTTCTTTCGTACCTCCGTCATCTGACCCAGTTGTGGAGTCGAGTCGACGGCAGTTATTCCATTCAGAACAATGAATATATTCGATCAGAAAGCAGACATAATGGAGGGATGGAGAGCCCTTGTATTGACTTGGTATTGACTAACTGCTACGAAATGAAACATTGTGTTCAAAGCGGGCCGACTACCACCCAATTTGTGAGTTGAGCGCGACACAAGGCGACGACACAGACACTCACGATAATCATACACCAGACGAGCTTCTACATCTTGTCCTTTAGGTCCAGTAAATTTGATGCGGCGCGTGTACCGTCTTTCGCCTTTGACGTCTTCAATTCCCCAGCACTATCGGAGGCGGTTAATTCTTCGAAAAATCAGGGAAAGCACGACCGACCTGGGTCGCAGTCCATGGCTTATCGCTGCGAGTCGAAATCTGCACCAGACCGTGCTGCACTGTATCCGCGGTCCATCCCTGCTTCAGAAAGTCCACGTCTAGTTCGGAGACCTGGACACGCCTGGAATGGAAAACAATGAGAAGGGATACAATGCAGTCAATCAGCTCGTAGCCGCACCTGGCCCGAGTCGTCACAGGCCCAAGCATCCCGTCATCGTTCTGCACCTCCTTCCAGTCGAGAACACGCTCCTCCGCTTTCTCGGCAGAAGATCCTTTGACTGTCTGGAAGTCGATGTTGCATTTGAACCAAATGATTCATCTGTGAAGAACAAACCACATACGCGAGACACCTCAATATGCTCGACGCCGGAGTCATCCTTGAAGTGCCTGAGGCCCAGTGTGAGGGTGATCGCGTTGATTGCCTTGCGCTTCATCCACCCAACGCCCTGGTGTTCGAGGATCGTCTCGGTGGAGTCGCTGAGGGACGAGTTGGGGGTGAATTTGCCGCTGAAGTCGACGCTGGTGAAGGTAGCTGGAACGGCCATCGGTGATCAGAGATAGAGTGAGTAGTGAAATGACGGGGGGATTGAAGTGGTTTATATAGGAATTCAACCGCCATCAGTCCGACGGCGGTGGTCCGACGGCGAATGCGCCGGTTGAATTTGAGAATCATTCTTTCAATACTCTGGCTGTCGCGGCACTCGGAAGTGGCCCCGGTATGAAGCCGTGAGGGTCTGGGTCGGGGTGGCCTCCGTTGGCTGTCCGTTGGAGTACTTATAAGTTCGCCCTAAACTCAACCGGCGACTTATCTAAAGAATTCGCATATGACGCTTTGAGGAATAGGTCGAGACAGTTACCTTACTGGGCAAAAAAGGACCTCCTGGTAATGAGTGCTACTCTGGGGAGATTCAGGACCATCTTCGCCCTTCGGCTGATCGGCATTGTTGGCGATGGTTGCGCCAAACAAAGCGGCGGCGGATCAAGCGGTCCGGCCCTTCCATCGGGACTTGGTTTCCACGATCACGATTTCCCTTACTAGTAGTCTGCACGACATCTTTTGCAGCGATGGAATCGGATCCACATCTACCGCCGACTAGAACGCACAATCTTCAAGGTCGCTGCTCTCGCGCGCCCGACCACAATCCCAATTCTGATGCTGGTAGCGGGTCGAGTCAAATACTGGTACCCTGGAGCCATTCCTTCTCTTTCCCGTTTGACTCTTCTTCCTTCTGTCTCAGGGTGGAACCCCTGCTCTATCGCATCATCATAACCGCCTATCCCAGGCGGAAAAGGCTCGGCTTCCTCCTCTTTGATCTGCACCATCTACTGGCAAGTAATTGCGAGCAAACCAGCGGAGTTCCTCAACTCGGTTAAACATCATTTCCTCGATTCCGTTCAGCTCTCGCATCTGGAAACCATTTTCTGGTATGCGGCGGTGTAACCAAGCTATTCATCGATCCTGTGGTCACCTCTACAGCGCATTTCGCCTCGCTGCATCGTCTACAATACCTGCGACGCTTAGGTTGCACACTGGACACGTTCTCAGCACTTTGCACTATAGTATCATCCACTCGGTTCTGCACAATATCACGCGTTTCCAAATATTCTACACATGCAGGAATCGCCACATGGACAACCTTCCCATATTCCTCTCTCTGACGCCGTCTCTCACACTTTGCGCTCGATTCCGCATCACACAATAGGCCACGATTTGCTGCGCTCAGTGCAAACACAACTCTCGAGTGTATCGTATTTTTCGTCATCGACAAGACGGAGAGCGCCAATTTCGTTCCAGATGACGGTCGATTCGTCTGCTTGCATCGGCAAGAGGCCTATCGAGACACTGCCTGCGTGGTGCGGATACAGGGGACGATTTTGGTCGCTCGTGGAGGCGGTTATGACTGCAAAACGCGACGGAACGTAAGCACAACATTTCCGGCCTACCCGCAGCTCAACAGTCGTTTTTCTGCGTAGGATCTCGGTTCTTTGTCTCGGATACGGACACCTTGTGGCAAGATTGACCGGGCATTCGTGTGTTACAATTAGCCTGAATTCGCACACGTTCATTACGACAAGGCGAAGGCAAGTGCTGATTCTCTGCCATGTTCTCGTTAATTGCCCATTCTGATGTGGGTGGTGCGTCGGATTATATGCTGGTGTTCTGGAGCCATTCCTTCCTTATTAATCACTCATTTCCCTTTTTTCTTTCTCTCCAGCATGTAACCTGTGCTCTACCGCGTCGTTATCATCATTAGCTGTCCGGAAGGAAATGGTCGACTTCCCCATGTTCGGGGAGAACTGTCTGCGCCGAGTAATTACGCCCAAACCAGCGGAGTTATTCCATCAATTCCCCAAACAGCCTTTCTTCGATCCATACGTTCGCCTCTGGAGACCATCCGCATGGTATGTACGACGATGTACCTCCGCTACAGCGCATCCACCTTGGCAGGCCATTGCCATTGTCAATTACTGTATGTAAGTCATCTAGCTGTCACGCTGACACGTTCTCGGTCCTTCGGTCGTCCCGCCCTCCCACTGGTTCCAATCCAAACAATCTTTGGAAAAATCCCTGGCAATTTGAAGCCGTTTTCGAATACAAATGACTAATTTTTCGTCTCGACCTCAGGCTACTTACCCTCATATAATTGGGATCTGGATTGATACAGGCATCAATCCGTCATCGAGTGGCTTGGCATCGAGATTTTTCATACCTGGTGTGCAGCGAAAGCTGTGAATACCTTGCGCCAGGATTTTGGATAGTTAACCAAAATGCCTGATCCCAATCCCGACAAATCTTGGGAAATTTTGGCATTTTGCCTGTGTCAAATCCCGAAATTCTTGGCCAGAATCGCGCGCAGGCCTGGGCAGAATCCCGACGAAATCGCGCCAGCAGAGGAAAATTTTCAGAAAATAGTTCTTGCTGGGCGAAAATTTGACGATCCCGACAAATTTGGTCCGATTTCCGCATAGGCCTGTTCCAATGCCGACAAAATCGTCCAAATCTGAGATTTCAATCCCGACAAACTCGGCCCGCATCGGAACAGGCATTTTGGTCAACTATCCGGGGTCCTCTTGTGCCTGATGCATCATTTTAGGTGATTCATACTTATAACACGACAGCTGTCATTCCGCGCGCTCATCACTTCTCCCCGTTCCGTTAACTGCTGGCCATCTATGGGTCATCCGACGCACACATCTCCTTCAGAATCGACCCGTTAATCCATCCTGGGTCATACACACGATGCCCTGCTGTGAATTTCCCCAATAGGCTTCCTACGCCAGTGTGTTGAACCTCCGGATCGAGACCTGAAGAATGAGATGCATGTGCATGAAGTAACCCTGGGCTCAGACGCCACTGCCGATGTCACCGAGGTAATGAATGCCTCAAGAGCTGTCGGATGCCTGGCTCATAAGGCGAGTTGCCACGTCAGTCTCGTTTCTTCCCTTCACGGTCCACCCCACAGATCTCTCCGCCTGCCTTTTCGATGCCAACTGCGTGTATTACCCCACACCTCGAAGTCACCGGGAGAAATGATGCGCTATTCCATCCCGTCAGCCACTCCGTTTCCGTCGTTAATGCTGCGGCCCACGACGTGGAGTTGGAGAAACCCAGTTCGTATTCCAGGCAGGCTCGAGATGCAGGTACCGAGCTCATTTTCTTCGCCAGGAGACCCGGCTACTGGTTTGAGCAAAGCCACCCGCCGCCAGGACAGCACACTGTACAAGCACGCAGTGGCTCTGCAAGATCCTGATCCTGATCACCTTTTCAGCAAATCGGTTGTGGCGGTTTCCAAGTTCGAGGAGAATTCGGGGGTCATCATGAAAGGGCTGGACGCGGTTAAACAGCTCCACCCATTTGTCGGGCGTGAGTAGCCGAATCCTAGTACTCGAAATTGCAACTGATAACCGCGTTCAGCTGTTATTTCTGCGTTCCAGGCCGCGATTCAGCTGGAGCTTACACGGCGGGAGAATGATAGGAAAACCGTGGCGTTGAAAGCCGACATGATGAACATGATGGCGATCCTTTTGGAGCACGTCCTTCCCCGCCTTTCATCTTCACAATGCCTAAACATCCCACCTTTTAGTTTGAGGAACATAAATGATGCTCAGAAAGTAGATCCAGAGGGTACGACGCTGGAAGTGCGTATGCGGCCCATTGTGCAAGATGCTGAACAAGATATACGCGACTGCAGGTAGTAGACATTCTGCGTCGCCTTCCCATCCTTTGATTGAACTTGAACTTCGCAGTGCAACTTGCGAGACATACGTCAAGAAGAAGTTCGTCGGTATGTCGCACCCTGTCTGCGTTTCAGCAATGCTTGAGCGTCTGTTACATCTGTTTAGTCCGACTCTTCGATGGTCTTCGCTGGGAAGCGCGTCTAGCAGTATTTTCGGATACCTTTGCGAAGCGCAAAGCCGAGTTTTCCCTTGCCTTGTCAATTTCTACCGCGCAAGGAGTCCATGATGTTCAACACAGCCTCGTCGACATTGAGGTCAATGTCAAGACTGGAAGCGATAGCGCCGCCATGCTCCTCCTCTTCCACGAGCTCGAGTCTCCAGCAGAACGCGAACTGCGCAAGTGGATTAATAACAAAGGTGGCCCGAACGCCGTGTCCGGCAATGAGAAGGCACGTTCACATTTCACATTCAATCAATGGCCAATGTGTGAAGGTCTACCTCGCTCATTCACTGGCACCATAGCTTTTCAACGAACTCCAAAGCAAGATGAAAGATATCAAAGGCGCGCTGCCCGAGACGTGCAAAGACGAAGTGACGCAAACGACGATGCTTCGCGTTCGCGAAGAGATGCGGAGAGATATCGACCACTCTCTTGCCCGCGACCGTCAGCAGTTTGACCGCAAGTTCGACGCGGTGCAGGACAAGTTGGAAGAGATGAAAGTTAGCTTATCCGACTCTCTTCTATTTGTGCCCAATCTGACATCTTTTAAGAACACTGTTCGCCGCTCGACCGACCGTATCTTGGCCGTGGTCACGGGGGGCCCACACGATCGCATTCGCGACATCGATCTTTACACCGTCTGGAGAGACATGGTAATCGTCTTCCGCCGACTGAGTCATTGATCTCTCACATTCTTTCAGTCTTGGCGAGGGACCGTCAAGGCCAGCCACTTTGTTGTTGCGGTCCAGGATTACTTTTTGCAAAAATACAGCAAGGATGATCAAGAGATGGAAGATGCCGTCCGCGATGCTGCAGAAGGCTTATCCCGAGCTCCATCGCCTGCATTGTCTATTACCACAGCCAGCACGGAAGACTCGGAACCATTGCCGAGTGTATTACTGACTAGAGCTCTTGAAGCACGAATAGCTCAGCGTGAATTGGAGGACCGTTGGGCTGTGCGTCTCCTTCCGTCCATATTATTTGTGGATCCCTCTCACTGGATTGGGCCACCAGATTGACTATATCACTTTGGCACGGGTGCGACCCATCGTGGAGGCCCTCGACGATGATTGGTCTGGTTGGATTTCGGTCTCGGAAGCGAATAAGTTCACTGCTTCCCGACCAGTCGACTATAGCGTCGTTAAATGGCTCGCCTTCTGGGCAGCAGGTGAGGCATACTTATGTGCTGCTAATTCCGCACCATCTTATTCGGTCGTAGGATTCCCGTGTCTGTGTGCTCGGTACGCCAAGGCCATAGAGAACATCCGCATGCGGATGGTTGCCATCTCGGCAACCGTGCTGCCCTGTAATCGCGCTCGTGTGGACAAGTACATGTGCAGCAGCGGTTTAGATGTAGTGGATTTGATTGTTCGCGCACTGCGTGCACAGGACGACGAGGACAACGACCTCATGACCCACTTGTACGTTGTTTCCTTTTCCCTACAGCAAGGGCCTGATGCAAGCCTTCCCAGCAACGATTACATCGCGGGTGAGGAGGTTCGCTTGATCGAAGGCCTTGAGCGTTTCCGTTGGGAGATTGACGCCCAGAACACTCTTCAGGTGCTGCTTGCAGTTGCCATAGCACGCACAACTAACCAAGAATTCAGATCATCGCTGGAACGGGTCGCATCGAACGTGTGAGTTGTCAACTTTGGTGTCGTCGTGGCGTTCCACTGAAACAACGTATACAGCATGTCCTTCCTTTGATTTTATTCCTTCTGCAGCGACACTATCAACTCATGCGGCTTGCCTGCAAACACCCTCTCGACGATCGCGAGCTTTGGGAAGCGGAGTGTTCCGTCAATATCTTGACCGATGCGGTTGGCCTGCGCATCAGCACACTCGAGAGTAGATCGTACCTTTCATCCAATTCTATCTTGCTTATTCGCGTGCGCGCAACAGGACACTTCGTGACCCATAATCTGGATCCATCAAAGGAGTTTGAACTTGCGTACAACGGCATGGTAAGCTATATGTGACGTGGGTTTATAGCGGTAGTTCTGACAAGCGCAAATCTCAGTTTAAGATGGTCTACATGTGCTTACACAGGGGCGAAAGTGAGTCTCTCAATATTTGCTAATCCATTGGCAGAGTAATTGATCGATGAACACAGGTACTGTGTACGACTGGGAATACCCTGAGTCGAGCTACAACTCCGATGAGGATGACCTCGATGACAAGATCTTGAAGTACGCGGCAACCGAGGACGGCGTTCCCGCCAGCATGTATCGGGATATCGGCCAGGATGACGAAATTCCCACTCATTCATTCGACGGCCTATGGACGGGGACGTATTCATACGGAGAGGAAACAATGATCAGGGATGGTGTCGTCTCCGCTCACCTCTATAGCTATGATGAGGCGCAAAATGTGTTCACCGGGTCTGGCAGGGATGGTATCGGCTCCTTCGAGATTTCTGGCAACATTAAGGCGGCGGATAGCCCTTGCGAACGGCAGATTTGGTTCAAAAAGGAGTACAGACAAGTCATGATCATTGGCCAGGTCAACATCTGGGCGTATCGTGGCGCGATTTCAGTAGAAGATTCGGGCAGGATGATTGCTATGACCGGTGAATGGGGACCTTGGGTTGAGGATCCTCTGGAATTCCGCGCGTACGGGACCTTTAAAATGGATCGCACCCCCGCAATCGTCGCTCGTCATCGTCCATCGGGTGCTGAGTTTGAGAACAACGCAGCGCGGGCTCGATGGAAACTCGCCCTCAACGTCGTCGAAGAACAGATTCGGCAGAAGCTCTTGAGCTGGAACCATTACCGCCAGAGACGCGATGACCGTAAAAAATTCGTTGACGCTTATGTTGTGTGTACCTTTGTCCTTGTATGTTTCCTCCCTTGCTCATCACATCATAGCACGCTGTATCTGGGACTAATCCGAGGAGATATCGCCGTACTTGGATAAAGGGGGACGGCACCAGATATGATGCTTTCAAGGACTATTTTACGGCGTTCGACGAACATCCACCTCGTCTCCGGGCTGAAGACTTGCAATTCTACCGATGGATTGCGAATGATAGACTCGAGCGAGAATGCTTTCATCTGCAAGTGTGATTTCCTCCTGGCTGAATGTCCACGGCTCATGTCATTGTAGAGACAGGATTTGCGATTCATGCCGTGGTCAAATCGTTGGTGCTCGTTACAAGTATGTTTTGTTAAGACAATGCCCTATCTGTTCCGATGTTCAACATGCGTAGATGTTTGGATTGCACCGTTCCGAGTAACCCCGGAGAAGGGGTGGATCTCTGCGAGGAGTGCAAGGACAACAGTGTCTTCGAGGCGGACAAAAATCTAAAGCACATTCCCGGAGCGCACACCCTACTCAAGACCCTGCGCGTCATCTATCGATGGCGTGAGACTCTGATCGTGCGCCGGGGCTGGGAACGCAAGGAGATTGCAAAGAAAACTTTTGCCGACGCAGATATGTACCTTTATCTACGGTCGCAGGACTACACAGAAGGGCAAGAGGAAGGTGCAGGAAACGCGAAATCATCCGACCAAGGTGTGGCCATTCCGACATGCTTCTATTGTGAACAACATGTGTCACGCCCCTGCTGGTCTTGTGTTGAATGCTGGGGTAAGCTTTCATACATATCCGCGCTGAGAATTGTTTGAAGGCAGTGCCAGATACCTTTATCTGCAATGAGTGTGAAGCATCTCAGGAAAAAATATCCAAGCTCAGATTAAGATCCGAATTCAATGGCGAGGCTGCGCAGGATCCACACCATAAGGTTCGTCCGTCACATGTTTGAATCTGCATTGACCGAATTGTGCAGTGGCATCATGTGCTTGTCCGGGTCAAGGGTGTGCTCGTTTTGAATTATATGTGCCAACTTATATTCAAAGTTCTGCAGACATCGTCCCCGAACCACCGCGTATGGAGCTTGACATGCGACTGTCAGTGCTGGAGCAAAAAATTACCACACACGAATCTGTCATGCGCCAGAAGTTGGATGATCTTGCGACTAGTATTGCGGGTGTCAACGAAAAGGTTGAAAAGCTTGAGAGTCGATTTTCTGCTATCGAGGGACTCCTGACCCGCCTGGTCGCCAAGATGGGCTAAACTTGATTCTTACCGATGCGGCACGAGATACTTTGCCATTTTCGTCGTAGACACAGTCGATCTTCGCTCTGACATTTCAATTAAGCGATCTCACATTCCGTTCTTTTAACAAGAAATCTCCAATGATTTCATGGAGGTGGCCGTGGATTGAGATTCGGACCAGTTGCCAAGGTTTGCTTATGCTGCGACTTGCCGAAGTTGAAGTGGCCCCAGCCCATCGCGGCTCAGGCCACATGGCCAGTTTTATAACTGAAGCCAATTGAGTGAAATTTGAGGTGGGGGAGTGTCTCTGTCTCTTCGGCTAAAGGGGACCATCAAAACATAATGAACTCTGCTCTCTAGTGCGCTTTTGTGGACGGGTTGATTCAAACACACACTACTGAATGTCAGGTCTCAGCCGCCAGTTGAGTTGAATGCAAGGGGCGATCTAGCATGCGCATACTGTTTGTATGGTCAGTCACAGGTCACAAGCCCAAAATCGTACAAACTCCGTCACGGAGATTTCATCACCCTCTTTTTAAAATTACGGGTGTCCGAAGCCTTTTTAAACTCCGCCATCAGTGCTAACCTTTTTCGTCGAGCTCTCTGTTTCCATTCATGCCGTGCCTGCCGCGGCCGCGTAAAATCCCACCTTCACTTGACATGTACAGCCTCACTCTTCAAGCACGTTGCGCTTCCTGTCTGGACGTGGACAGCCTCTTCTTGCCGCTTCACTCTCTATGAAATTAGGTGTGTCGGCTTTTAATCTATCATTCTGGCAGGTCTTTGCCGGGCCTCGGCTCGCCTCGGAGCTTCGGAAGGGGATGCGAGGCCGCGAAGCGGCCGAGCAGCCGCTTGTGCTTGTTCTCCTTAGCCGAGCTAGCCAAGGGATGCCGAGCAATGCTGACACATCAAATTACCAAAAGGGGACCGGTTACGAAAGACAATTCATATGAAATGCCACACCCGAAATGGTCATTAACCGTTCTTTAGCGAAATGGCTCCTCGGCTGTGCTGTATCCCCATGTAACCATTCGCTTTTTGTTCTTCCTCTGCCCCTGCTCTTTGATTAACCCCTTCTGTCATTGTCTCTCTCCACTTTTTGAAACTGCTTTTTCGCCGTCAAACACCTGACCCTTTTCTTGACAGGTTGCAGTCGATCACAGCTGTTACTGTCTGTGCTTCTCCTGAACTTTTTCTTGCTTCAAGCGAATTCATTTCCCTTTTTCGTTGGCACTCGACTACGGAATGATCCCATAGTCGACTACGGACCACGTGTAAGGGATGTAAAATATGTGCGTACTTTTTTAGTTTCTTCTTACTGTTAGCTCCGATCCGAACTCGTAACGTATCATTTGTCAGTAGTTACCACGTGACATAACTACACTTTACACCAAACCCCCAACCGCTTCATAGCCTCACCAGCCCTTTTTCGAGGCTCTGATAGAGGCCAGAAGCTCTGTGAATTAGATTTCTAGCGAGTGTTGACCTTCTTGTCTGCCACCTCTCCTATCAGATCTCCAAAGGATTCTCATCCCGGTCTCCCCACTCTCCCTGCAATAGGATCACAGAGAGATTAGATTTGCCAATTACTGAGACCCAGAACATCCGGTCTCAGGTGAGTCTTTAAGAGTAGGACCATTGTACCAAGAGTCTTTCACACAAGCCATTCAGATCTTGACCCCGACCTTTGTCAACTGAATAACTCGGCATGAGGGCTCAGCAACCCTCACACACACGAAAAATATTTAAAATAAATCATTTCGGAAAAAAAATGACATGGAAGGAGTATTTAGGGGTTTGCAGTCTTCGGGTGGCAGTTCATTGTGTTTGATAGGTAAAATCGCATCCAGAGGTAACACCTAGCCCGATGCGCACGTGGGTCTTGCAGCACTTCTTTGTACGGGTGGGTGGTAAATTGAGAATATCTTTGCATATTGTGTCTCAGAAATTGGGGGGACATAAATTTTCAACTCCGGGGACCTCAGGAACATTTGGACACCAAAAAACACCAATAGTAACCCTCTCAGCATTTCGTTATTTCCAAATAGATCAGTACCTTCCAGTGGGCCCCAACTGCAGAGTGTAACATGTGTCTAGACACTTTGTAATTGCTATCAATCAAATCCATAGGATAATCCCATGTTGCCAGTGGCCTGGTTAAGCATTGAGCCATCTCATTGTGAGCCAAATGCCAAGAACATCCAAAACACTGTATATCAGTGCACATTTGCGGAGCAGGGGTGCAAAGCTTTCTTAACACTGATATTTCACTCCAATATATGGTGTCTATGTACAAAAAATTACCGAGGTCAAATATGCACTTGTTCCCACACACTGTTCCAAATATTGCAACAAAATTGAGAAGCAGTGCCCTTGGAGGGTCATTGGCACCTCCTAGGGTCAAATCGACCTCTCCAATCGATCCGGAGGGTATTGAAACCCTAGGAAACATGTGCCATCCATGACAAATAGGACATCTAACCCCATGGCTTAGCAAAATACACTAGGTGAAAAAAAAATACCACCTGGAGTTTGAATGGGTGGTGAAACCTTTCAAATTCTGCTACCTGTGTCAACTCTATACAGAGATCACACCTACAGATTTTTGCTGAGTCTGAGTATTGAAAACATAGGCTCAACAGTAAAAAATCATGCAAACTTCTTTTTTGGGTTACATGGTGTAGTGGTTCCCAAAGGGGAACTGACCATCAAAATAAGTTTTTAGGTGCAGGTGAACACCTGTAACCAGGGAGGTACCACTAAAAAGATTATTAAAACCCACTAGTACATGGTCACTTGTTTGGCTTTTGATGGGAACAGATCGGCAACACTGGCACCATCAAATCCATCAATTCGCATCACGCTGGTCTACAACATGTTTGTCGTGTCAACCTGTGTTCAGGTGGCTCTGAGGCTATGATTATTGGGCCAAATACAGTTTCTTTGTGTCCCTAGGCTAAGATCCGGAATGAAATCTTTACCGTTAGGTTACTTATTATACTAGTACATAAATAGAGTTATAGAGAACAGAGAGTGAAATCTTGAGCATTTGGCATGAAACCCATGCTAGATACAATATTAATAATAGCCTTAACACTGCCTGAACACAGCCAGCTCAATGTGTCGCCCCACGAACACGTCGTAGACCAGTGCGACGCGAATTGATGGATTTGATGGCGCTGGTGTTGCCGATCTGTTCCCATCAAAAGCCAAACAAGTGACCATGTACTAGTGGATTTTAATAATCTTTTTAGTGGTACCCCCCTGCCTGTAACTCAAACAAGCTCGAACACAGGCCCCGGCATGTTTATGTTGAGTGAGCATCCGGTGGTTGATCCCCAGTTGTCTATAGATTGAGCTAAAACTTTGAAATGCATTTATCACATACTGACACAAGCGGCATGCCCCGTGGCTTATCAATTGATAAGCCACAGTGGCTTATTGATGGCTTATGGCTGGCAGCTGGGCAGCTGTCAGCCGGCTTATTGGAGTCCGCCAGGGGCCTAGAGCCTACAAAGACAAAATCCGGCTAACAGCCGCCGGTAAGCCGCCGGTAAGCCGCGTGTAGGCCGTCAATAAGCCACTGTGGCTTATTTTTCCATAAGCTACGGGGCATGCCGCTTGTGTGACATACATTGTAGGACAGTCAGGGCCTTGGTGCTATTTGCGCAGAAGGGACACTACATCAATCTGGCTCACACTGATCAAACTATTCGAGAGGCATTCCATATGGATGATCACACCGGCAATCAAACCAGTGATCATTGATTTCGGATGTACCTGAAGTCCTTCGTACACAGGCACTGCACTGCCACTCTTGTACCCCTTCCCATCATAATCTCCTATCCCACTGTTTCATTGCTTATCAACGCCTCCCAGAGCACTTTACACAATCTCAGCTCTTCTGTGAGCAAGGTATAGTGCATACAAATACCATTAACATCCCAAATAAGGGCAAATTCTCGAAATAAATGCACCAAATAATTACTATGATATGTATATGTAATCCCTTCCATGCATCTTTAGATATACCTCTTAGCTTTGACTTGAACCACCTAACTGGGTAACAGGAAGAATGTAGAGAGTTTGGTTGTTTAGTGAAAGTGTGATCAGCATTGGCCATCCAAAGTGATGGCAACTACTTGGTGGCTTTGTGAGGACAACTCCTCCTTCAGTTATTAGCATCTTTATAACATCGCTATCTACAAATTTATGGAAGAGATAAAGCCTGAACCGCTGTCATGAATCACCCGGGTTCTACTTTTTCGCACGACACATCTTAGCGGCACGGGACTCTCATGATGCCACCACATGACCTTCTCACGGTTAAAACCCGGCCTCGGATTCTAAAGCCGCAGACTCGGGGAGTCTGCGCCACGGGATACAGAAGATGTTAGGGACTAGGAACCCGTACAGACAGATCCTAGTCCCCGGACGCACTATGGATGACACAGAAGTATGCATGAAGTACATGAGTGGTTGCAAATCAATCGGGGCTTGAACCACTGGATACGATGCCATTCAGGACTAGGAAACCTGAACATCGGGTCTCCTAGGTCCTCCGATGTGTCATGAATCACCCTGACTCAGCATCGCAGATATCCTTTTTCGGGTTCTACCCCATTCCTTTTTGGGAATACCCCATTCCTTTTTGGGAATAACCCGTCCTTGATCGGGTTATTCCCTGGCCCACAACACTCACCCGACCCTCAGGGACATGGAACATCCCTTGGACCTTTATTTGGAATCCATGCAGACATGGATTCCTCACCACTTTATCACCTGGGTTCTTGTTGCAGTAACCCGGTGATGCGCTGGTACAAACAATGCTAGAGATCCGGCTGCTGTATAAGCGAGTGGTTGAAGGCAGAGGTTGTGCAACAGCGTGGTACAAAGTGATGGTTGGATCCAGCTGCTGTATAAGCGAGTGGTCATAAACAACGATTGGCTGGTACCAACATCGGCACTTTAGGTCAGTGGTCTAGAGCACTTCTCTAGAAAGCAAGAGGTCCCGGGTTCGAATCCTGGAAGAGCCATCTTTTGGAACATTTCCACAGATCATTTCACTGTCGTTACACCGGGACTCTGTACGACGATGGCATGACACCATACACATGCAACCCGGGTTCTGTGTGCTAGCAACCCAGACTCCTTTGTGCCGATGACCATATCCAATGGGTCATGACTACACTCCTTTATGTTGGTGGATATTCACTCCTGATATCCCTGCCAAGATGACTACACTCCTGAATGGCGACAGGTGTCCCCTGGGTGCCACCTGTTGACTCCTTTATGCTCATAACTCCTTGGTGACCCCTAGATGCTGTGGTGATAACACATAGGGACTAGGAGTATCAGCATTAATGTTCCTTAATGCTGGATACAGTAACCGATCGCGATCGTATTTAATTTATGTAGAAAGGTATATAAACTCGGTAGAATCTCCCCTGTACAGTAGATTCTACCTCGTCTATTCACAGGCCTTACTTTGGCTGGAGTGCTTGGTTCTCAGACTTGAGCCTGGAGTGCTCTTGTCCTCATCTCGTTGTTCTGGTCTTGCCTTCGCTCCCCTTTCGCTCGACAACACCAGAACTCCTACTCTCTGTCTCTTGCCTTGGGATCTCGACCTAGCAGTTGTTGGATCTGGCCCGTTAGGTAGCGGCAAGGAGAGATGCTACCTAACAAGGGAAGAGATCATCACACTAGTTCCCTGGCAGGGTTGTACAGAGACTGGTTCGCCTGAGTTCCCCTCAGGCACCCCTCAGTCTTGGATCCAGTTGGAACCCCTGTTTGGAGTACCCCTGAGTCGGGTTCCTCCTCTCGGGTTCTTGGGACGCAACCCCAACCCCCTATCCAGAACCCGAAGCCCCTATTCGAGACACCCGGAGCGGGTTCCTCTCACTAGGGTCGGGTACATAGTTGCAGTACTCTCACTGCAATATCTTCGGGTTCTTCAGCATGGGTTGCTCACCACCTATGGATGCTGGCCTGATTGGCCACATCCTCCCCTTGGATCCTTGACACATGGTCATGCGCTATTCGAGCGGTGACGGATTCTCTCTCAACACCTAGGGATGGCTGCTGTTGTGTCTGGTGTGGACATGGTCCAGCTGACCTAAGGGCCGTTGCTGACACGATGCCACAGAAACCGACACAGAGGAGTACAGGAGTATCAGCATTAACACTCCTTAATGCTGTGGTACAGGAACTGATCGCGATTGACCGCGATTGTTTTAATTTATTAGAAGCCTATATAAGCACGGTAGAATCTCCATGTACAGTAGATTCTACCTCGTCTAATCTCAGGCTTCTACCTTGGCTTGACATAGGCATTGTCTCCACCCTGCCCCACTTCCTCTACATCATACTACAGGTTGTATCCACGCCCCGGGTTGTATACCTGAGTGGATATCACAACCTCTTCGACTCGTTCCGGGTTCCGACCTACGACATACGCCCTCCTAGGGAGGACGCCATACGACTGGTCCTACTGCTCGGGGAACACATGAGCTACTAGCATCTATCGGGTTTATCCTGGTTGGGGTTCTCGTCGGGTTACTCATTGTTTAGCCGACCCAGAGGCCATTGCTGACAACTGCCTACATATTGTTTAATACATGAAGTTTGAGGAAATTGCCCTTATTTGGGATGTTGACTGTACATATCTGTATGCACTATACCTTACCCATAGCTGCCTGGTACCTGCATGCTGTAAGGACAAGCGGGCTGACTGTGATCATGGAGAAGAAGAAAATAAAGCAAAGTACGAGTTATGCTGTGCGCAGCATCGGCCTCCCCCCAAGTCGCAGATCAGGACCCCCTTGAATCATGCTTGATCAAAGTGTAGTGTGGTCCGAAAATGGAAGTAACCAAGTAACTCCGAAGAAATCATGCCGTGACTCTGACAAGCCAGCTTCTTGGTACACAGCTTATCGTTACCAAATGGAGCCTTATACTATTGACTCTATCCTCTCACTCAATATCTATCTCCCTGTCCTAAATAAAAGTTCAGCTTGTTTGGATGAGAACTTAGTTTGCTGATTGGAATTCGTGGTCTGAACCACAACTACTGAAGGATGAGGAAATATGATATGTCTTTCTATCACTGATTGTATATGAATCACTCTGAATTATCTACCTAAATTTCACCTCAATCCACGCAGAATTCATGGAGATATGGGTGAATCAGTTGTGAGAATCAAAATATGCCTACCAAACAGCAATTTCCTCGTTTGCGCCTTCAGTACTGCCATTGGCTGTAGTACTCAATATATATATATATCTACTGTTTCTTTAACGAAATGACGAGGTTTTGTTTGCATGGCTTTGGTTCATCTCCATCGAGCATATTATCAGCGACTGGGTACTGGGCCACCTTAGCGGTTTTGACCTCGTAAGGACGGATAAAATGGTGTGGATACAAATACATGGGTACTTGAAGGAAGGTAGGGGTCCTATGAGTGCGTGGATATATTTTTCGTGACTTTACACGATGGTTTCTGGGCCTGCCGAATTTTTCTTCTGGCACTTTCCCAAAATGGCAAAAACGGGGCAGCGGGCCACTGCCTTAAATCGCTGGTCTGGACTTGTACCGGCCACCCCAATGTATCCCAAATTAACGAAGTGATATGAGCCCACCATTATATACCCCCAAAATGTGAATACAAGGTATTTCAGCACCGTACGTGTTTGCCTTGAAGCCAGGGATAATGGGTGAAATTGGGGTATGCATTAAATGGGGCGCTCTACAAAGCACAGACGGAGTTTTTGACGGAAAGGAGGGTACATATGGCTACATACAATGTATTTGAATATAAGAATCAGAATAGTACGGCCTCTACATACCAATGACCCCTCCAAAAAAGTCCGTCTATACGCGATTATGAAATCCGTGGGTTTTGACATGCAGCCCCGCCGTCACCAGGGAATCGAGCCGCTGAAAACCCATCGCCAGAGGAGGGGACAGTATTTTGTATCTCAAATACACAAACAAAGTTCTAGGGCCATAGCGTATACGGGTGGTTCGCTATAGAGGCGGCCACAGTGGACCGCTGGAAATCACATTAAGGTCTTCTGCGAGGTTCCAGGAGACGATAGCAAACGGTTTTGGTGTATCATATGAGTCTATCTTATTCCTCAGGATAGTGCGATGAGAATGAGCCCCAGACCTTGTGAATCGGTGAGGAATTGGTGAAGAAACAGTCAAGAAAGAACGCAAAACGAAGTGCGGAGATAAGAAATGATGTTCTCACGCCGCCAACTCCATCAAGAACTTGGCACTGCCTTTGATCGCCGCCGCAACTTGGCTCCAAATTTGACGTACGGAGTCCTCATCGGTCGTGTACAATACCCCAGGCCCCAAATTCCGAGTTTAGGTATTGCGTCGCCTTGTGTTATGCAGGTGGCCCACTACCCCGACTGGCCCGGTAGCCAGTCGCTGATAATATCCCCTCCCATGCCTCTCTCTCTTTTTCATCTTCCATTGCCGCAGTCTGACCCAAACTAGAGCTGGCAAACACAGCCTTTGAGTTCACCCCATACAACAGTAGCCATTCCTACTCTTCTCTTGATGTCCAATGCTGCAAAGCTGCACAACAACTGCGAGCTGCAGCAAAGCTGTTGAATTCAATACAAATCGGATTGGCCCAGGTGAACTGATGAGTCCCGTGAGTCCACAGCCGTGAGGACAATTCCACATTGATGCTTAACACTCCCCAGGATGCCATGTTCACTGCACTGCAGCCACGTCCCGTTTTCTTCAACATAACAGCCTCATTTTTGCTCCCATCCCAGGCCCCTCTGTTCTTACCCTCCTTCTCCCCACAACAATTCCCACTCTCGCAACTGCTGTAGCATATTTTATGATAATTTCTCTTGTTTGCTCTCTTGAACTGGCCTGTCAAGCACAACCCATCCTCTTGAAATTGGGTCAATTTTGGCTGAATCAATTCTGTTGCTCCTCATCACCATTCTTGCCTTCAGCTGCAGGGAACAATCTGTGTCTTTTATTGTGTGCTCCTCAGAACTTTCTGTCCCTCTCCAATCTTGTCCCATTGCTCAACCATCCAAGTTCCAACGACAACAAAGCTGTTAATTTAATCTCTATGGTTGTGAAAAAGTACAACACGACACCCCTTCACCCAATATTTCAAGTGCACTCAAAGTCAACTCCCGATTCATCAATGTAGCCTATTATTCGGAAGTTCCTGGTTTCTACTGTGTAGGCCATTCATCGGTGATCAACCTGGGCTCAAATTCCTTTGGTATGATTACTGTTTCTTGATTGCCCTGTAGCATTACTCAACACAGTCTCGCAGGTTAACTATATTTGTTGCCACTGTCAGTGTTGACTTCTGGGAGTAAATGTCTGTGACTTTCAGCATAGCCAGCACATCTCAATATTGTTCCATTGGTCTAGGCTCTGTATATGGTGTGAAAGTGATGATTTCTCTTTTCTTTTGGGCTTGGATCATATTTGATTGATGTTTACCGATAGTCTGATGCCAAAATCTTACGCTATATCATTACAGTGATAGGGTGTGTACCAAAACATGCATGAAAACACCAGTTTTTATTTCATTTTGAACCTATTAGCGGGCAGAAGTGAGGCATTAGATTATGAGTGTACACCCTCCCTGGGGTGGTAGGCTACACTATTGATGGCCGAAAGTCAGTGAAACCAATCAACTATGAAGGATTGAGTAGGCTTGACAAGGCAGCCTAAAAGGCTGTTGCATCCTGACTATGATATTCTACACTGAGCTATAGACGGTGGTGGTAAACTGTTTGTCTTATGTGCTGGAGGTGAAACATCAGGGAACTACTCAGAATTATTGACTTGCCATTTCAACAGCCTCTGAATAGTCTGATGACTATTAAAGCAAGATATATGAAGTCAGGATTGGTACAACCACATTAGGGCCAGCTGGGATATCACACTGCCAGATACCGGTTAGGATATTGTACTGCTTGATTTTGGGTGGAAGGCCAATTGGTTAGATTGGGATAAAGACATGTTACTGAGTTAACCATCACTGTGGTTACTCGGGCAGATTTGATCGTTAGAAAGATGTGAGCCTCGCATCAAGGATGACTGATATGATTGATGAGGATCGACACTACAGAATAGTGCCATGCAATATTTCGCTGGTCACTGTGCTAGTCAGTCAGTGTCGCGCCTCTAGATATTGTCAAGCCACTTGATATTTACTATGAGTTCCACTGAGCTTGTGAAGTGCGGGACTTGATTCAGATGTTGAATAAGACTTGACTGAAACTGACTTGATCAGTCAGAAAGATGGAAACCAAGACAACTAAGCACAGCTTATGGTGTGCTAGAGAAATACATGTGGAATAGCCCCAGTAACCAGTCATAAGACTCATGGTTAAGAATCCCTTCTATGCCATTGGCCATTCACTACTCAGGCTCCCACCCTTCACTGTTCCTATTCATTCTGTCTATCTCCTTTACTTCTCTCTAAAATGTATAAAAGCCAGCTGTGTACTCTGTATTAGCCAGTAAACTATCCCCCAGATATACAGGCAATATAGTAGACTCTAGATTTGTGAAAGATATCAGACAGATTTGCAGACGCATAGAAAAGATTAAGAGATACGGGATGTCGAAAAGACTACCACTGCATTGATATAAGAACCCCCGTTCAACCCACTCCAACCTGTCTCCTGTAGCAGCGCTTTATGCCCCCCGGACTAAAGACTTGTTGTTGAATAGAAGTGAGACCGCAGCCTTCAGTGTAACTGTCCGCGCAATTAGCCTAGCCCCCACCTTCTGTGTAACTGCCCCCGTTTCATTGATACCGCCGCCATTCATGCAAGATTGGTCAATATTGAAGTAGTGTCTGTCTGTTGATAGTCTGCCCTACCTTATGCTTCTTGGCTAGTTGCCAGTAGTGTTAGGTTCTGCCGCTCACAAAGAAACTGAAGACTTGAACAGTCTAAGGTTTTACTTGAGTCTTGATATTCTGTTGGCGTGAAGTCCCTGCTACCCCAGCATAACTGTGGTTAAACCGCATAGTTGCTATTGAAACCAAAGCCTTATTCCAACCTTGCACACCCTCTTGACGGGTGATACATACACTACTTCCCTGAACACACACACACACGAGTATTAGGATTTGGATTTGTGATTTGTTTTGGTTTTGGTTGGTTTGAGTAGAGTGACTAGTTCGCTTTTCTCACTAGTCAATCCATTAGATTTCACGGCCGCACCCTAGTGCACCTTAGTGCACCATTTCAGCAGTGTACTTGTTTTCGCCGGAGCGAAGCGCAGGCACATCTTGTGCATATAGGAGGCGACCCGACCCGAACTCCCCATGCCTCGTGCGTCCTCGGAGATGAAGAAAGGCACAGAATGCTTGCAATGACGCGTGAGAAGCGATATTAAAATAGTTCGTGGGTGTGGGACCGGAGCTGATACAATGTTGAACGGCGGAGAGCCGTGATCAGCTGTTCAGCCTGCTGATCACAAAGACGCCCGACTAAATTCGGGCAAGAGAAATAGTCCAGCCAAGCGCAAAAATATCTTACTTTCGAAACCCGCCCCGCTACGAACACGATGGCTACTGTTGAAAGGCTCGCGCGATCCGACAGTGTGACGACCGGGACATCCTTCGCTACCGACATTCAGGAGAATCAGCTGCAGGAGAAGGGCGCCTCCAAACCGCCCGGGAACACCATCTTGGCAATATCGGAGGGCGCGGAGGACGAGAATGTTGGATACAGCGAGTATAAGCAGGGTTTGGCGGAGAACGAGATCACGCCCGAGGAGAACAGGGCAATCCGATGGCGGATTGACCTCACGATCCTCATGATTTTCTTGGTGACACAGACACTCCAGTTCCTGGATGTACGTGCCCTCGCTACCCAACCGCCCAGTTTTGTGGCTGATCTTCTGCTCAGAAAACGGCGCTCAACTATGCCAACCTCTTTGGATTCCAAGCCGCGCTGAAGCTGGAGGGGAACCAGTTCAAGTACGTCCTTTGGGAATTTCTTATAACTTGGATTGACACAGACCGTAGTTGGCTGTCGGGAATGTGCGAACCCGCGAATCTCTGTGTATCACATTACTAATATATTTCATCCGCAGGGTCTACTTCGGTTATGCGGTCACTCAATATCCCATCCAGATCCTCATCGGAAAGTATTCGGCACAGAAGGTGCTCGCTGTCACGGTCTTCATGTGGGGCCTTGTTGTGTTGACAAGTAATCGTTTTTTTCCATAATATGAGTGTTGTTAATGCGATCGGTCTCAGTGGTGAAATGCACGAACTTCCACACCGCGATGCTCAACCGTTTCGTTCTCGGAATGTTCGAGGCCTCCGTTTCGCCAAGTCTAACGCTCATGACGTGCGGCATGATTAATCTTATCGAACAACTCATAAAAACTCATCTTCAGCGGCTGGTGGTACACACGAGTGGGATTCTATACTGCGCCTCAGTTGGCCCTTATAAATCTGACTTTATTTCTACCTAGCACGAAATTCCGCTCAGACAATTCATTTGTGCGCATCCTCCTTCCAAAATATTTGAACTCGCGGCTTACCTTGGTCACCAGGGTATTCTGCCCTCGGTTGGGGCGGTGTCATCGGCAGCTATGTCTCCAGTACGCAAATCACTTCAAACTCGTCGCAGGGCCTTGACGATATTCAGCGGGAATCTCCACTATCAGCTCAACGGCACCGGGTCCCCAGAAATGGCAGTACATGTGCGTGCGATACTCGACGCTTAAGCTCCTCTCATCTGACACTCCTCATTTCCGGGACTAATTAGATTCTATATCCTGGGTGGGGGTGACGATGCTCTGGTCGTTTGTCATCTTCTTCTTCCTCCCGGATTCGCCTGTGCGTGCTCGTCTTTTGCTGTCACGGATATATATATATAAGGGGTTTAATTGATGTTGACTTGTTTATTTCTCAGGCTACGGCCCGCTTCCTGACTCCGCGCCAGCGCATCCTCGCCGTGCAGCGTGTCGCGGGTAACCAACTTGGGATCAAGAACAAGAGATTCAAGCGTGAACAGGTCATCGTCGCCCGTGCGTCCATCTCCCTCTCTTAGAGTTGAACGGACTAACATGAATGGATAGTCAAGGACTTTAAAATCTGGATCCTCTTTTCATCAGTGTTTGCCGCTGCAATTCCCAACGGGGTAGTCAGGTACCGGTTGTGTTCTCTCAATCTGGTATTCCTGACCACCACCTTCGATGTATAGTAATTTCTCGGCGATCATTATGTACGCTTGCTTCCATCTTACTCCAAGTCAATTTTTATTGAACACTGCCTGCAGCCAGGATATGGGGTTCTCCAGTGCGTTTGGGTTCCTTAAGGCAACGAAAGACTCCGAAACATCCAGACGCTAATCCTGCGCCTAGCCACCAAGACCACCGTGCTCAAGAGTGTGGGTGACATCACGCAAATCGTGGCGCTCATTATCGGCGGAGTGATCACCTTGAACTTCAAGGACAGTGTGTAGCGCTTGCAACTTATCCCTACGTTCTTGAGAACCCCTATTTTTTTTTCCCAGCACGATTGATCGCCACCACTGCGGCGAATATCATCTGTGTCGTCGCCGCCGCCACTATGGCGTACCTTCCGCGGCATATGGTCTGGTCGCGCCTCGTGTCGTTCTGGCTCGTGAACTGCCAGTCAGTTGGATTTGTGAGCGCATTTATCTATTTACCAGACTGAATTGACGTCAACTTGCTTGAATCAGGCCGTAAGCCTGGTGATGGTCTCGTCGAACATGGGAGGGTATACCCATCGGGTACGCCTTCTTCCCACTCAGACAGCTCAGTATCTTTTATTATTTTTTTCGCTGGTGTAGACCATCGCCTCTGGGGTCATTTTGTAAGATTGAATGTCGTCCTCACTTATGTTTTCATCCATGCTCGCAGCACTGCCTATTGCTTCGGAAACGTCGCTGGACCATTCGTGTATGTCTTCCATTCAGCTTACGCTTCGCAGACTGCTCACTCCCGTTCATGCAGAGTGTATGAGGTAAACCCATAATCATCTTCCAGACTGACTTCGCATCCAGCAAGCAGTCACAAGCACCCTTTTATGTGGGTTTTCTTCAAAACTCTCCCTTTCCTTTATAAACTCACGCTGCCATAGCAAGATGCTACTGTCGGTTTGCTCGCTGGATACACGGTTCAAATCTTCTTTAAATTCATCAATGCCTACCTAACAGCGGTCTGTAGATTAAACTCGTCTGCCAGATCGTCCTGTTCTTCTAGTACGTCCCTCCGCGTCTCATGCCCGGAGGAAACTACCCAGAATCAATTCATAGCATGTACATAAGCAACCAGCGCCGAGATAGGAAGTACGGCCCTCCGGACTTGGGCGCTTCCAAGGAGGCGGGGATGCAGGATAAGACCGAGTACGAGAATAAGGTGCTAATTATTACCAGTCCGTATTTCAATGCTAAGACGAACTCTGATGTCATCCCTTGTAGGATTTCCGTTACGTGTTGTGATGTTCAAGCTCGCGAGAGAAATAACGAAGGTCGAGCGGTTATACGATATCTATGACGAGGTGCTATTTTTAACACCCGAACTACACCAAGGGTGCATGTACTCTTATTGTTACATCGGGGGTGACCCCGTTGTTATTGCGAGGAAAAACGCCATGTTTGATAGGATTTCAGTGCAAACACATTCCATATAGCTGTGTAAAGCGTTCTGCCTCCTCAGAATCTCAAGATATTGCCCGGAAGACAGTTGTCCTCTAATTTGCTAATGGGCGCTCAATGGGTGCTTACGGACGTCTATGTCACACAAAAAACGCCTCCATAATCATCTTATATCTATGTTGCAAGATCACAGATGAGATCTAGGACGTTAGCCAGTTCAGAAAGTGTGTTCAGTTGACCAAATTGAAGCCCGGGTGAATGTTTAAAACCAAAACAGAGATTGGTGGTCATGGGCAAGGGGGCAGTCGGGATCCGAATTCCGGATATGGGGGGGGGGGGGGGGGGGGGTCCCGACCAGGTCCTTAAAAAAAAATTATAGTAGATTTTGAAATAGGTTCAAATAGCTCAGAGACCACCTCAGAACCGCTCCTGAGGATGCTGCGACCATTCTGCATCATTTCTGTTCCATTGAGAGAACAGTGCCGAACCGGTTCAAATCGATCATACGCGCACGTGCACGAGAAAACTGATTTCACTTTGTATCAGCCAAATTGCGCTGGGGCTCCCAAGTGTTACAACCACGCTGTGTGCAGAGAAACCAAAGGTCGCGGAAATAGAGCAGAATATTGATGCTTGTTTCGATGCCTGTCCCGAGCCGACAGACAACAAACCTCGAATTGGTCGCATGGTTCTGATGCTGGACAAGATTGCGACCGAAAGGTGTGCAACAAACATGGTTGTTGGAGTATGCCGGGAACATGCCTTGCTGAATGTTGGCGGTTGCGACGGTTGTGGAAAACTGTTCACGGAAGCAGAAAAGGGTGACACATCAAAAGTCGCCGAGTGTTCAAAAAAAGGGTGCGAGACACGCTGGGTTCGTTCAATCAACTCTTATGAATTTAACCTCCACCTGACAAATGAATTGCAGTTTCACAGAGAGTGCACCGACGGTCTCGAAGAGAAGCTGCCAATAAACTGGGCCTGTGACTTGTGTCGTACCGCAAAACGGTGTTGAGCTTGAGTGTAACTACATCTTGTGCTGTGTATGAAAAAAATAAAAATAGAAGATGGTTTGAGTGGTCGAGTAAATGCTTATTGAAAGCCACAGAGAGCACTGGATAGCCAGCAGCGCTGAAATAGCGGGCCAGAAGAGGCTGGAACGGTTTTCACAGAGGAGTTTGGTGAGAACACATGATCCATGAGAAACTCCTTCCCGATTTGGGGGGGCGGGGGGGGGGGGGGTCAGGTCCAGGCCCTTAAATCACTTTTCGACGTCATATACGAATTTCGAATCCCAACTGCCCCTTGGTCATGGGTGGAAGATTGAGCTAACGCTGCACTGGCTTTGGAACTGCAAAGTGCCCTGGTGCAACTTCATGTCCTGCATCAAGCTCTTGCAAAAAAGTATATTTTCAGAATTGGTTAGGCCAACGGCATTGACTCAGCAAAACCAAACTCCGTTTCCAGTTGGTTTCCAGCTAACTGCAATATTCTAGGCCGTTTGTTCGCGGAGCTGTGGCAGCATTTGAAAGTTGGCTATTGCAGCCGGCAGTGCGAGGTGATGCGTCGTCAGGTTTCATTGGCGACCCCAATTGATCAGGGTGGGCGCCGATTTACATCACGTGAAGATTCACGGTGTTTGGTCCTGCTTGACTGCTGCCTCTGGCAGCACAGTCCTGGCACTGGCATGGTTTCAAGCGAGTCAAAAAATCAACTCGGATTTAGGCCCTGATCGGGTACCTAGAATCTTTCCTAGAATTTTTGCTAGAATCTGATGCAGCACCCAAACTTTGCCCAAACTTGTCCCTAAACTACCCTAGAATAACAAATATTGTTGGTTTATAGATACCTGAGCACCGAGGGTGGGCTGGGTGGCAGACGAAATGCGGTCAAAAATTCCTCCAGTTTCTAGGACTCCTCAGGAGATTTCTGGTTCAACTCCAGAATGTGTTGAATATTTTGAAGTCACAATTTCCCTTCCAACTTGTCTGATGCATATGTGAAGAACCACATATATTTTCCATTCTAGGGCAGTTTAGGAACAAATAATGTGAGAGAAGTAAATATATGGAAGATTCTGGGAAAAGATTCTAGAGTACCCCGATCAGGACCTTAGCGAGCTCCCCCTTACTATCCTCCCCCACCCATTCGGACACACCTACCACTTGGAAAAACAACTGGTTCTCCCTCATTTCTGGGATGTTTGCCGAGATTTTTCTTTGGAATTGGTTGTCTACATGTGTTCTACTCATGTATACAACGATTTGAGGTCAGGCTCACTCTGTCCCACTACATCGCTCATTGAAGTTGCCAAGTACAGATAATCACACATTTACGCTGTAGCAGCGGGTCATGCACTTAAGACAGGCCAATGGGCTTCATATCCAGCTAATAGATTGAGCCATAGATGCCTGTACCAAATTTTGTGCCGAGAGGTGCATTAACGGCTGAATACTACCCAAAACAGTAGATCAACTTGTGTCATGAGGATAAAGTTGCCACATCAGCACCCACAGATGTGCCACACTCTATATGGTTGTCGGCAACACTGCCAAAAATTGGTGATGGAAAAGATGGTATTACCGCATTTGGGAATTAGCTGTGTTTAGTCCCTATCCATGCTCTTTTGCCTTCATCCCCCGCCAAACAGAACTCTCCAGATATCCTGCCACTGGTTGGGAGATTCAAGTTTTCAGCACAATTTACGGTGAAAAATGTTGTTTGTTTTTCAGACATTTTTCACTGAAAAAGGTAGTGAAAAACTCAAAACATTTTCACTATTTTGTGAGTTCGAGGTGAAAAATTCAAAAGGAAGCTCAAAAGAGGTGAAAAAGATTTGAATTTTTCACCGCTTTTTTCAGTGAAAAATGCCCGAAAAACAAACAACATTTTTCACTATAAATTGTGCTGAAAATCTTGAATCTCCCAACCAGTGTGCTGCTCGGAAAATGTTCACAGTATGAAATGTGAAGAATCCTGCATAGAATAAAATGACTAAAGCACAATTTTCAGAAAACTTTACCTCACAAAGCTTTCAGGCATTCTTGGTGTAAATTTGATTGTTACGGGCCAATGGAGAACACAAATGAAAATTCTGCTTTAATAGTTTGGAACAGATATCCCAGGCCGTCACTTTTGTCCATACAAACTTGTTCGTACGGGGGATGTAGCAGTCAGCAAGGTGTCTGACCACATTCCAAGCATGTGTCAGAGTTTGAATTTGGCGATGCATTGCCGACCACCACTCTATAACTATCCTCCACTGTATGCTACGTGACCTATGCTGGCACTACAGGTCTCCAAACTTACCCAGGAAGAGTGCATCACACTTGCAATGATCGATGTTCAGAGTGGGAAATCTTCAGGATGCACTGCGGCAAGGTTGCACTTGGTGCTGCACAGTACTCGTAATGACTGCCTCAATGGGCTCAGGTACAGTGTTTGTTGGTTCCCAAAAGAATTACAAAAAATATGCCAAAAAAGGAAAGAGGAAAGGAAGGGAAAGGGGAAATGCATATCAATCACCCCCCACAGCAATTGCCCCGCAGATCTCAGCCCCAACCACAGATTCATCCTGGGATATAGTTGATCAAGCAGGTTTCCCAACTTCCTAGTTTTGAACAGCACATCTATCCAGATATTAATTTGGAAGAGGGAAATAGTCATAATATGGCCAGCATCAGGGCAGGATCTTCACGGAAACAAGAAGCTACAACAACTGCAGTCTTTGCCTCTGAGGAACCTCCAAGACAACGTCAGAAGCGGACATGCCACAAATGCAGACAAGATAATTGCAAAGGGAGTAATAGGTGGGAATTTTGCAAGAATCCATATGCAGATTGTAACCGAAGATCATGTGAGGGTCGAAGCAGTGCCCAAAAGAATATTAAATATGGGCTTAGTTGGTCGGAAACTGGCAACGAATAGCTATCAAGGTATTAAACCCATTTTTTGCTCTAGAATTGGATAATTGGTCTTAAATCCCCAACAGAATATTATGAGAGGTTGGATCTGTATATACCTTGTTTTTTCCTGATTTTATGCAATAAAAACAGTGTTAAAAGATTGATCATTGGCCGAGAACAAGTCACCTAGATTAAACAATGTATCAACGGAACCATGGGAAGTACCTCCAATTTCTGTCTACACTCCTCTATCCACATGAATAATTGCCGTTTCTGGTTACACTCCAAACCCCATCTGGTTACACCCAATTTGGCATAACCGTGTATGGTTAGGCTCTGTTAGGAGATTTGATTCAACAAACACCAGAACCACACCCCTCAATGGTGTTAAAGCATGTTTGGATGCCCAATCAGACCAGTTTCTTCTCACCCAAGCCCAAGAGAAGGTCCTCATTGATTGGTGCCATTTTCTGCATCTCACCGTGCATTGACTGAACTGGCAGACCATTTACCCGAAGGTCAAAGCACTATGCAGACAGACCCTGGGTCAAAATTGGCTGAACAGGTTCCTGGAGCGACATAACTTGACCTGCACACGGGGAAAACCACTGGTTTAGACCCTAAACAAGCACGGATTTCAACTATGCAACAATCCAAGACTATTTCCAAAAGTTAAAAGCTATCATTGACGAGAAGAAAATTCTGTGGCACAATATTTATAATATGGACGAGAAGGGTATCCAGTTGGGGGGCGGGTGGAAGAATCGGGGTGTGAAATACATTCTGTCCCATCACACATGCTGATAAGCTGTGAAACAGACCATGGGTGAAATAGCAGGGAATTTGCCAATTTCTACCTTAATCATGTAGTGCGGTGCTCCAAAGGATTAGCATAAGTCCTATATGGCTAATCAGGGCTTGATCCTGTATGAGGACCTTATCAAGTCTGCCTGGGATGTATCAACTGGAAAGTTCATACTGGTTGACATCCATGATTAAGGGTTTAATTGCCAAGATTAAGCATCACTGCTTAATCAAGACATCATGGGGCCCACAAACAACATGGGCAATATTAATCATCCTCTCTGATGACCTAGGGTACCACTGTGGGGTCTTGGCTAGAGGTGTTCGAGTACTTTGTTATGCTTGATTTACAAACAGAGCCTTGCGCAATGGATCAGGTGACTCAGGTTTAACAGTAGCCGGTTACCCCAGCTATGGTTGGACTTCACTTATCAACTATCTGATCATTGTTGCCATCCTGATTTGGTTACTTGGACCAGGTCAGGATGGTAACTTGCATATCTCCACAACCACTTGGCGGTTTGGGCCGATTAAGGTACCGGCTCAGAGCCAGTACCTGTGTCTACCTAAAACTGAAGGTCCTGGATGGGGGACATGAGGATAGAAGATGTGACCGTCTACACAATCGAACAGGAAGCAGTCACACTGGACACACTCAAGCATTAAGGGGTCGACACACGAGGATCCTAAATATGTACCTACACGTGATTAACTACAGACACCTTACTCATATACCAGCAAGTAGAATAATCATCATATTAGCATAATTGTATAGTATATAAGGAGGGGATTGGGAACAGTTAAAGAAGCTAGAGAGAGCTTATTAGGATTGACTCTTGAGAACACGACACCACACTACAGTAACCTTTGAAGGCTTATTATTTGGGATTTGGAGAACACGGCACCTTGTTAGGATTGGGATTGTAGGCTCAAGCTTCTAAAGCTTTAAACTCGATTTGTTGGCTTAGGCATTCGTTTGGCATTGCTCAAAGAGGTCTAATAACTCTGTATCAACCCTTGCACTTCGGACTAGACCTCTTAAAACAGGTGTGTTCCTCACAACCTTTGTTGGATTATCTGTGCTCCTTGAACCTTCTTAAAGCATTCAAAAGACCCATACTCAGTGGCACAGTCTAAACCATTCAAGGGGAAAGTAGTTAGGATTTGGTTAGTAGTTGTGTTTTTGCTTTAATCAAGCAACTCGCATTCTGCTCGTTGGGTCTTGATTAAACTAGTACTGCTGTTGTAAGCATTTCAGTGTTTGCACTATCATACAGCTGACTCAAACCTCAAACTCGTCACCGTGAATGAATGTGTATCTGCAGCTGGGGAGAGGCTTCCTCCTGGGTTTGTGTTGCAAGGGAAGTGGCTAATGCAGCACTGGTTTACCGAAGCTACCAGAGGCGCTGGTAATTATTCAATTTTTATTTCGATGTTGGAATACCTCACTGACACATTTGACCAATACAGCATTAGTGTGTCTGAGAATGGGTGGACAAACAACCATCTGTGCCAAGACTGGTTTGTCAAAGTCTTTGTTCCCCACGCCAAGGAGCGTGATGTCCACAATAAGGGTATTCTTACCATTTGGGATGGCCATCATTCCCATGAAACTTTGCCCCTCATTGAACTCGCCCTCCAGGAGAACATTAAATTATTCAGCCTCCCATCTCACCTTGGACATGGGTATATTCAGGCCTGCAGAGCAATACTGGGGCAAGAAATGTGACGAAATGGCAGACATTGGCTTGCAGGTGATGAAGGACAATGTTATAGCCATGTATCTCGAGGTTCAGGAGAAGGCCTTCACGAAAGCTAACATCCTCAGTGCTTTCCGAAAAACAAGTATATGTCCACTGAACCCAAATATATTCACAGAGGAAGATTATGCACCAAGCTGGGCTACATCTATCCAAACCCATCTTCCCGACACCTATCCCCATTCCGCCTCACAGGATGTTGCACCCGAGACACCCATTCCATCCCTGCATATTCTGCAGAGGGTTGTACCCAAAGAGCAACATTGCACCCAATCCATATCACGCCAACCGGTGTACATGTCACGCACGGCGCTGCTCACGACAGTAACTACGCTAGAAGCACAGCTGGCAGCAGTGAGGGCTGAAGCCGAAGCAGTGAATGCCCATGCAGTTCTGATGGCATGAGAGAACCTGAAAATCAATAATCTGTTCAATGCAAAGATGGGGAAGAAGAAGGAAGGTCGCACACACTTCCAGGGCGCTGCATGATGCCTCACAGCAGGGGAGGGGCTGGAACAGAAGCAGAAGGAGGCCCAGGAGAAGGAACAGAAGGAGGTGGTGGCGGAAGCGAAACGGCAGGCAAAAAAAAGCGAATCAGGAGTGAAGGAGACTTGAGAAAGAATAAAGTGCCAAACAAGTACAGGAACACCGTGCTCTCTGCGAGCTGAATCAGATGGCCAACAAGGATGCTCGAAAAAAGAGGCAGGAGGCCGGGGGGCGTGGTCGGGGGCCATGGTTGAGGCCATGGATGGGGCAGAGGGGGAGCAGGTGTCAGCAGACCAAGCAGAAAACAAAAGGAGAATGCACCCACCAATTCCGACGATGAAGATGCATCTGACGATGCAGAAAGCAGCTCTACAAGTTCCTCCAGTGATGAGTTTGATGGCGAAAGTGACAGCGAGGTCCCCGAGGTGGTAAGATGCAGTGGTTGTGCACACCCAGACCGTCCATGGGCAGCCAGACTTGCAGCGATTGACGAGAGCCCCTGAGGGAAGAGGGTGTTGGAACGCCGGGTTTGAGAGATGCAGTATGCACAATAGATGCGGTAGAAGTTGTATGTCCAGTTTCAAAGTTAATGGAAAAGAATTGGGGCCGCAGTGCGCGATGGATGAGCTGGCACATGAAATGCTGTGCAACATTATGTTACCTACCACTCGGACAACCGGACTCTTGATCAAAAACGGCCTTGTTCAACGAGTTGCGACTGATACTTAATGTATCAGTGTTGATTTAGGTCCATCCGGAGATGCCGTAAAGCCGCATCAGCATGACTGATACTATCACCTGATTTTCCCGTCTCATGTCTGCGGCTGATACTGCAGCTGATACAGGCTTTACGGCATCTCCGGATGCACGTAAATCAACACTGATACATTAAGTATCAGTCACAATATTAGTCACTCCTAAATTGCAGCTGAAATGGGAATATTGGATGGCCTGGAATTGTTTCTTGTACTTCCCATACAGGTTGCAGTTCCAGTGCTACATATTTGTTGGATATCAGCAATCTTATTTTTGTTCATATACTAATGGTATCAGGAGCATCTTCAGGAGCACCAAGACATCACATTTGCTGGAGTGCTTGAAGCCACACTCCCACCCAGTGTGATGGCATCAGACAAACTGGCTTGTGCATGCCATGGTCAAGGATGAATGAAATGGGGGAAAATGCTGCATTCATTGGATGACTTTCCATAAGCATTATTTCGATTTTTTGAGCTCAAACTCCGCGCAATCAACGCACTGACACGACACCTGTCAGGACCCCATCGGGCGGAGATCTTGGTTAGAATATTTTGGACCCTCGTACAGAGCTTAAATATATTATAGTCTGTAGAGGGGTCCCTACCCCCTCTTCAGAATAATTTCTGCTCTCCTTTATATGATTCCACCTGGCTCTCGGCTACTTTCGTCTGAATCCACACAGCCATCTGTCATAGGCAGATTCGGACCGCACCGCGCCTGTGAATCTGTACTAATCATGGCCGCTACTTATGGATACAACACTTGCCCCAATTTTAGTGTCAAAACCTACGGCTCGCTCTGCGGATCCAGTACTGGTATCGATGGCTTGGTCTCCGTCGTTCTGTGCGAAGTCTCCGAGCCTCGATGGCACCTAGTAGCATTATGGCGGCAGCCAAGCCGGCAAGCTGCTGTTGGTCGTGTATTTGTTGTCCTCCATGTCCTCGAACTGCTGGAAGAACATATTGATATCCATGCTAATAGCAGAGGCAGTAGCGAGTTGACACATTATTCATGTCTCACGTGTGATGTAAACATGCTGATGAAATTAATGTTGTGAAATACTACTTTATGGCTTATGGGAGCTCATAAGCAATAGATTAATCCAAATAACTCTTGTGACAGCACGATTGGCACCGCTCAAATGGGGTTTGAGATAAGAAAAGGCTTATGGAAAGTCATCCATTGAATGAACAATCCTTTAATCATTGAATCAATGATTTCCCAGAGTTGTTCCATTTGACCTACTCTGAAACAGAATGCAGCCGTGGATGGGCTGGTTCAATTTGGTACCAATGGGATACAAAGAGATAAGAGGATTTTCGACGTCGACGGAATAACTTGCGCTCAGCGTGGGCGAAATGTCCCTTTTTGTCTTGATCCTTGTGTGAGCTAAAAATTCTTCAACAGTCTCTTTTGGATGCACCGAAACGAGGTGTGGATAGCACACTGGCTGCAAGCTAAATTTAGTTTTCTGTGTTGTTGGATCGAAACGGCCTGGGCGTGGGAGCGGGCTTTGCTTAGGCATGGGCGGGTCTTGGATTCGGTATCAGTGTTGACGTAGTTTGGGAAAGTATCAAGCGGATGGTAAAATGGGGACTTCACGACGAGGACATCACTCGGAAGATGCCGAACATAATACAGGCCGAAAAGAACGATGACGGAGTACCAAGACGCCTCAATGTAGAAAATATGTACAATGAGAATGTTTATTATAGCCAAGCACAAGCCCACGCCCATCACAAGTCACGTCGCACCGTTGCGGAAATGATACCGAGAATCATTCGAGTTTGAGCAGGTTGAATGTAACGGTGACGAAAACCTATCCTTATTATCCCCCAGATGTGTGGGGCTACCCGAGGAATAATGAGGGTAGGACTTCATGCAGCAGAATTTTATAAAATAGAGGTGGTTAAAATCTCAGAGTTGAATCTGTCACTAGGTCGTGGAGTCGTCGCTCCGTAGTTCAATAACTATTCGATACTTCGGCCAGGTAAAACCAATTAAATGTTCAGCACTTCCTTGGCGGTCCGCCAGTGGTGACCCGGCCACAACGCATTCGAACTTCCCGCCCCGTTGATCCCCGATCCCTCGGTTTTTGTCGCTTCGTCCCATCCGGTGCTCCCTGCGCCGCTGTCCAGAATCCCCAACAAGTATGTCCTGAAAGGTCCGGTAGCCCCATCGATATAATCCACGTGCTCGACTGTGGCTTTCAACTGCGTCGCCAGATCGTTCAGACTCAAACGGTCGCCCTCAAGTCTGAATATGCTGTTCTCAAGCTCCGAGGGCGGTAGGGTCGTCAACACGTACGCGACAAATCCTGTGATTTTTGAAGCAAAGTCAGAGTGAGTAAGGGTAGCTCATCTAGCACAACGCACTTGCCTGCAATGTCTGGGACGGACGTAAATGATACCGGCGCCTCACCCGTGCCAACGATTGTGAACTTTTTGTTATCGGAATACCCAACAAACGGCAGGATGACTTCGAAGAACATGCCAGTCTGCATAGATTTCAACTGCCTATACACCGAAATAAAGTCGTCCCGGACGCACATAAAATCTTGTGGAAGGAATACCGGCGATCTTCAGATACTCTGGGCGCCAGTCAGATTATAGTTGAGGTGCAAGAGACGCAAGATGAAACTTACCTACGAGCTTGTTCTTCTCTACCTGGACGCCTTCCGAGTGGCCGTCACTCGGCATTCCGTATTCGGATGGCGCAAACAGTTTTACTTTGGCAAGCTTCGCGGCGTCTACTAATGGTTTTTTGCGCCGCTGCAGCCGGCGTAGGGACGGTCGATAATACGACATCGACCTTGTGTGCTTTCAAGACTGCAGAAATCGCCGCGACATCGTTGAAGTCGACCTTGGCAATCTGCACGCCGGGTGGGAATTCTTTGGTGGCCGATTCTGGGCGGGAAAGGACGACGACGGAAACATTCTGGGCGGCCAAAGCGTGGACGATGGGTAATCCTATATTTCCGGCCCCGGCGACAGCGAATGATTTGTATCCAGACATTTGTGTTGTGGGTGGGGCTATGTGAAGCGTGTTGGTTGAATTATTGGGTAGTTGAGGTACTATCGAATTTATATCTTTACCTTCGGCGCTTCTTAGATAGCGACATGTTATGCTGACCCCGTTCTGCCCGAGATTCGACAGGGCAATTACACATCCAGGTAAAGGCTGAGCAATGAGCTCTCAGGAAATGTCGTACAGGCACACCATAAAAGTCAAATTTTGATCCAAGACCACAGTACTGAGTAATCACCGTGTTCGCGGGAAATGAGTGATCAGGACGCGCGTCGCCTGTGAATGTCTAGTTGTACATTTCAATCAAAGCACATATAATACATTGAGGTTTGGAGGAAACCGCGGTTGGGTAGGAGCCTGACTGTGGGCTTAATTAACGAAACGTAAGTTCGGTTGGTATTTTGGCAGGTCCGAGATCCAAGGGACATTTGTCTGCCGCAACCAGATTTTTTGGCCACAGGGAAGGACGAGAACCTAGTTCGGTGGATGGTCGTGTGGGTGGGGGCTCGTGTACCGGGGATTCGTCTTTCAATAATGTACGAGAAATCAGAAGCTAGGCGGAAAAAACGCTGATCCAGCTACCAGATCTTGAGAAGGCATGTAGTGCAGCTTCTGAAATACAGTACAAGACGGGCCGCCGCTCCGCTCCAGCAATGTGAAAAAAAGGCAGATAAATTGTAGTATGGAGCTGGAACGCTGTAAGGGGACGGGAAAGATAAGGGAACTGGACAATGTTGCGGAAAGAATCACGAGACGAAATGCAAGTCGGGCTGGTGGAAGAACGGAATCTGGAAAATGACATGTTGACGACTCGGATGATAATCCGCTGAGAAAAGGCAAGGAGGGAATAAGAGATAAAACGGAACATTGAGTCGGGGAGGAGCTCGAGCACACCAGCAGTAGACAATCATCGAAATGAAGAGTGCAAGATCAGGCTAACTTGACGATTGATGCGAGATCAAGGCGGGAATGAAAAATGATGATATGAGGGATGTCCAGCCGCTTATTTATCCATGCCTCGGTGAACGGCCATGGTGCGAAAATGTGGAGGCGCAGTGAGAAATCAACCGCGGCACAGTCGAAAATTGGTTGCGGGGAACTGCGCGCCTTTACGGATTGAACGAAGGGTAGTCAGCTGAGGAACTTCAATTAAAAACCCCCAGAATCTGTCTGGTCCACAAGTGGGGAAGGATAAGCAAGGGCCCTTCGGGGCGAATTCAAAGGAAACCCCAAAAGAGATGAGGATAAATGGGGTAACTGCACCGCCGAACGAGCAAAATCTTAAAGAACGGTTAATTAATTAATATTCTAGGCCGTTTTGTTTGCGGAGCTGTGGCAGCGTGTGAAAGTTGGCTATTGCGGGCGGCAGCAAACAGCAGCTTGCGAGGTGATGCGCCGTCAGGTTTTATGATGTTCTCAATGCACAAGACGCGCCTCCGCTTCGCTCTGGAACTAAGATTGGAAACAAATCGTGAAAATGATTTTATTTAATGGTAATATTTTATGCCAAACACCCGGAAATAACAACCTTTGAGGCAAGTTCGAACGGATTTCAGGATTACGCACGCCATGGCGCAGAGTGAAATGAATTATCAAAAGTGGGATTCAAGGTAGTCTCCCCTAGGCAGACGCTTCAACAAAATGTGAGCTCGTACCTCGCTTGTTGAAGTCTGCTGTTTACCGCGGGGGTTGGATCGCAGTAAAAGCTTATTATGTAATTTTAGGTAATCAGATTCCGATTTTCTTCCTGCTGCATGGGAACACCGATGTCGACGAGATTTTTTGGGGATGATGTCTTCTGCCGTGGTTCAAACATCTTACCGCTTCAGAATTTTTAAATATGAGGCCTAATGCACTCACTAGAACAAGCCGTTTTGGCTTGCGAGTGCCACGTGATTGATGGATCGAACTTCGGCCGAGACGCAGAATCAGCTAAGACTTGCCTGAAAAAATTGGAGAAAAATAAGAGAGTATCTAGTACTTAAGAAAATGTTCCTGGATGCAGAATAGTCCATATTTATAGGGCGTATACGGAGGAAGTACAAAAATGATGAAAAGTGCAGCCATCAATTAGGTAATAAGGTTTTACTACGATCCAAGCCCCGCGGTAAACAACAGACTAGATTCAAGGAGATCAATTTGAGGCCACAAACGAATCGGGTGGTACCATGGACTGTATTTGAGGGATTGTGTCAGGAGCATAGAATGCTGTTGGATATGTGGCAATTATCGGACCATCTGGCTGGAAGGCATCGAGATTGTTAGACCACCCAGAAAATCGTTCAAAAGACCCACCCGCGCTTCGCTCCGGGGATGACAATCAAACCCAAGTAGCATAGAAAAAACTCTTGACTCTCCGACCACTCCAATGGAAGCAACAGCTGAACAGTTTATCGCGATTGAACATCCATGCTTCGAGAATATTGGAAGCAGCACACATTCAAGCTGCCCCTCGACATTGTCTTGAAAAGATTTAGATTCAAACATAAAGCGCAAGAACAGTGAGTAGGCAGGTCTGCAAGCGAAGAAGTTGTAGAATGGGCAGAAGATTGGGCTCTGCCATTGCTCCGCCATTGATTTGGGCCAATAATATTGAAGTGTCGAAGAAATTTAACCAGAATTGACGCGAGATTTTGGAGATGTTCGGGGTGTTGAGAGAGGGCAGTTCAGGTGCATGTACTCTTGAACTAGATAGAAGAATCTTTGCAAGGGAGGGAACGAGGAAAGAGGGGGGATCAAATGTGGCGCAGGAAGGTACAGCGGACGGCCAATTTATATAATGCGGCGCCTGCAGGCGCTGAATGAAAAAGGTTTGTCGGTAAGGATGATTCGACCTAGTTCTTTATCTCAAAGACCCCAAAATGGTTTGCAGTCCATGGTGGCGGCGCAGTCAGTTAATTTCGGACATGGTGAGAATCAAACGAGCAAAAATAGCAATGGTGGAATGCTGTGGGCATTGCGGCGCAGCATCACGTGTGTTTTCCGAGGGTTGAGAATCAGGGGAGGAGCAGAGAGGAACAGAAGGAGTTAGCCTAGATGGGGATGAAACCAAAGAGATGTAAAGAATCGCGAAGGTAATCATTAAAGAACGGTTAATCCGGGATTCCTCGGCTCCAACTGTGCCGCGAATCGAAATGGCCTAGAATATAACTGTCAACCTCCTTGTCATCGGTGACGGTGCTTATCAATCGACTCGGAGGCTGACGTTTCTCATGCTCTCCGCACTGGGGCCTATTAGAATGTGCCAGTGACATCTTTGGCGGCCCTGAAATCAGGTTTTCCCAAAAGATTCTGGCAAAAATGGATTCACCTTCTCCCACCGGCCGCCAGCTGGTTATAAATCCACTTCTTAAGCCCTCGTATCGTTATTTTTCTCCACATCGACCTATCCATGGCAGCCTCATTACCGAAGCTCTTCCAACCCGCCAATCTCGGCGCTCTTCAGCTCAAACACCGCATTGTCCTTGCCCCGCTCACACGATACCGCTCCTCCTTAGAACATGTCCCTACTCTGCCGCTCATGAAGGAATACTACACCCAGCGCGCAAGCACACCGGGCACGCTACTCTTCACTGAGGCGACGTTCATTGCTGCGCGCGCCGGCGGGTACCCGAATGTTCCCGGGATCTGGAGTGACGAACAGATCGCTGCGTGGAGAGAGGTGCGTCTTCACCTACGTCATTAACATCCCACAGGCTGAATCCACACTCATCGCAGATTACGGACTCGGTGCACGCTGCGGGATCGTATTTCTTCCTGCAATTGTGGGCGACGGGCCGTGCAGCGGATCCGAAGCAGCTACGCAAAGAGGACGCTTCGTTCCCGTATGTTTCCGCGTCGGACGTCAAGCTCCAATCAGCGGAAGAAACCCCCCGTGCCCTTACCGTGCCGGAAATTCAGGAATACGTGGGTTTGTACGAGCAGGCTGCGAAGAATGCGTTTCGCGCCGGATTTGACGGGGTAGAGATCCATGGTTCGTTGTCATCTTCTTTCAAATACTGGTGGTGTTGAATTAATACTCGGCCAGCCGCAAATGGATATCTCATAGACCAGTTTACCCAAGACGTGAGCAATAAACGGACGGATGGATATGGCGGGAGCGTCGAGAATAGATGTCGCTTCGCACTAGAAATTTTGGACGCGGTGACGAGGGCCGTCGGGGAGGATCGGACGGGGATCAGGTTGAGCCCGTGGAGTACTTTTCAGGGTATGATTACGCCCATTACTCTTTTGCCGCGGCTCTCATGAAAATTGCAGACATGGGTATGGCCGATCCGAAACCAACCTTCACACACCTGGTATCCCAGATAAAGAAGTCGCACCCTCATCTCGCGTACATCCACGTCGTTGAGCCACGCATCGCCGGAGACAACGACAAGACGGACGGCGCACACGGTACTGAGGCGTCAAATGACTTCATCCGCGATATATGGAGGCCGAATCCCATCATCTCCGCGGGCGGATACACGCGTCAGACCGCGCTCGAGCGCGCCGAGAAAGATGATGGCGAGCTGATTGCTTTTGGGCGTCAATTCCTTGCGAATGTGAGGGTTTTGTTTCGTTTTCGGCGTTGTCTGGATGTTGATTTTCGCTTGGTTTTCATAAATTGTGTTTTTTTAAGCCCGACCTTCCTGTGCGCATGATGAGAAACATCCCCGCCAACGAGCCCAATCGTAACACCTTTTACACGGAGGGCGCTGAGGGGTACATCGATTACCCATTTGCTGTTGAGGAGAATGAGGCAAGGGCTAAGGCGTGAGTTTGCTTCGATGTTACCTAGAGGCGCTCTGTCAAATAATTACAACATGAACCTATCAATATATTCTTCACTGAATCCAACAACAGGTCCCGCGAAACCAACAGACTTGAACGCCGCCGTGACGAGCCACACAATCGTGCAGGCACGGAAGGACCAGCTCAAGAACTTGTTCACGGCGATGACGAAAGCCAGGCGCTACGAGGAACGAGATCTGGGGTTTAATTGTCCTATGGAGCAAGACTAGTAGATACAGACTAAATAGTACAGGAACAGGAGTAAGGGAAAAATAGAGTGTCTGAGGCAGAAAAGCTACATATACGATAATAAGAGCGGTGGAAAAGGTACTGGAGACGGTGAACGACAGGAATAGGGTCGGAATAAGACACAGCGGAAGTACGGGGGCAAAGAACGTGGAAGCAATGGGTAGTGGTGCGTAGTGAGAGTGTGATCGGGCGATGTTCGGCGATCTCGGGCATATTGGTTTACGGACGCAGCAGGACCCGAGGCGCTCGATTTGGACAGAAGATTATTGAACGGGGTCTGCTTCTCGCGCTTGCTTCGTCAGATCCAAACAGCTCTTCCCATCGACTTCAATCGTCAGCACGCCCGTCTCTTCACGGCCCTCGTCGACCCAATGCACCATCCGCGCGATGGCATCGGCAGGATAGGTTCCATCGGTAGTGAACACGAGATGCTCAACGCTCGGCAACCACGAAAGCAGGTGCACGATCATCTGATCCTCTTGGATTTGTGGGTGCGGGCAGTACAGCCCCTTGATGTGCAGCGTGTCCACGCCCTTGATCATCCCAAATCTGTCGGGACCGCCGTTCCAATACAGGTTGGACACCGTGTCGACGAAGTTGGTGGTATCGATGAGGAGACATATGCGCGGGGAGAGGCCCTGCAAGGCGAGTCGGTTCGTGGCCACTGTCATGTGGCGGACGAGGGCGTCGCAGTCGCCTGCGTATGAATGGCCGGAGGTCCAGACCGCGCAGATGCTGCGGATGGCGGGCAGAAATTCCGACAAGTCAGCGACGATGGCGATGGGTGCACGTAGGTGGAGAAGATGCGGGAATGGCTGCAGGGCGCGGGGACCCTTAGGTTTGAGTTGTGTACGCGTGAAGTATTCTACGTGTGTCAGTTCGAGGTCGGTGAGCGCGGGGAAGTGTGCGAGGAACGCAAAAATCGCAGGTTCGTTGCGAGGGTGGATATCGATGAGGGAAATGGAAGTAAGATTCGGAGCAGCGGCGGCGATGAGGGGCAGCACCGTGCCCCATATCGGCCGTTCTGCCATTACAGACATCCGTATGACGAGGGACGTCATGAGAGACTTGCGAAGAACAGTGAGCGTCCAATCCAGCCCAGGGGGCACGAGGAGGGTTGCAGAATGCATATCGAGGGAGGTGAGCTGAGAACGGCCGCCAGGGAATGATGGAAGCGCCAGCACAATGTCGGCCAAACCCCATTCCGGGTCGCGTCGGAAGGTCAACCCGGACCCTGGATCCGGCCCAGTAAATAGTCGTGTAAGCCGCCGCGGGAGAATCTTCTGGGGACGGTGCAGTTCATAGGTCTCGGTTAAATGGAGGCCGTTAATAACGGCGAGGGAGCTGCACCCCTTGTCGATAACGCAACTGAGTAGGCGCCCATACTGAGACGCCCATGCATCCAACACGTCGTCCTTCCCAATCGTCAAACAGCGCCCTGGGATCCGGTTGTCGAGTTCCAGTGTTACTGCCCCAACAGCAGTGAGGCGGGCAAGAAACCTATACACCCGCTCGAGCTGCGCGAGGAACGGAAAAATGGTTAGGCAACTCGGATGCGGGAAACTGCAGACGATTTTCTCCATCGTCGGGGGAAGGAACAAGTATACCTGGAGAGCAGAAAGAGGGTCGAAACGACTCGTGGTCAACGCGATCGTTGCAGACCTGGTCTCCAGGTCTACACCGGTGCGGGCAAAGTAGATCGGCAGCGCGATGAAATTCAACCGCCGAGAGAGCAAGCCCAGGAAATAGAGGGCTTCGGTAGGGAAGGTTGGTTTACCGAGGATATCGATGAGAAGTTCATTGGGGAGGTCGGCAATACTCGCGGGAGCCATGTCGTAGAGGGAAAGGTGTTGGCAGCCGCGTACAGCCTCTGCACCGCCGAAGGTCAGTTTTTTGACATTTGATGCACCGCCATTTCTCAATTCGCACCGTGCTTATCAGTCTAGTGCCCGCGACAACATGCCGCAAGAGAAAATAAACGACCTCGGCACAGAGTTGCCGGAAAGTCGGATTTCGACAAAGGCTTCAACGGTGAAAGTCGTGCGTTTGTGTAAACCGGCAACCAAGTCGTCAGAAAAAGCTGTGGTATGTTTAAACAGAACCGGACGAACTAGAATTATGCCCAAAAACCGAGAAAAGCGTCTCGGAACATGTAAATGAACTCCTTCACGACCTCTATATCCAAGCTCTCTGCTCCCTGTCTAAACGTGAGGCCCGACGACGCTGATATTTATAGCAGCCGGTCAGCAAATCGCACGACGAGAAGGACATCTCGCGGAAACTCCAGCTTTCCTCAACACTCGGTGCCTCGAATCAGCCGAGGTTGGAGAGCGCGAGACCGAAGTGGCGTTTCTTGCCCAGCGCGCCCATAACCGCGCGTATTGCTTCTCCACCCGTCGCAGGATGCCCAGCGACCATTAGTTGGATCTTCTCCTTAAGTTCTGTCGCAAATCGGGCCGCACTGGGCCAGGAGAACACCGGATCGAGGGCCGGAAAGTGTTGGGACTCGACATATCGTGCCAAACCGTCCGACGCGATATCGGTCGAGTCGGTGAGTGAGGCAGCGGAGCTTCGGTGGGCTCAGAAAATCACGAGATTTCCGGATGGGACACAGGGTCCTTTGGCGACGGCGCGTCGGACGTGCCACCGGCGCCTGGAGCGTTCTTGATGTTTCCGCAGCCATTCGTCGTATACCGTGTCGAAGACCTTCTACACCAGGGAAGTCGCGTAAGCCAGGCGCTCATGTTGTTCCGAGCCTAAATCCATCCGAGTGGGATGAGGAAGAGGAGACGTGTTGTTTGGCATTGCATACTTACTGTGATGGCGGGGTTTCAATTCCGCCGCCGCCGCGAGTTAGGGGCTCATGGTTCGGCTCTGAGAAGTGACACACAGCCCGATAATGTTTGAACCGGTGTAAATTTGAACCCGGTGATCAATATGTATGTACCCAATCGTTTCTCACCTCGGTCTGAACACGCCGCTCTTTGGTATAAGCATTGAAGCAACTTCAAGCAAGTGCTCCAAAACCGCTGATATTTCCAAGCGTTGGTGACCGCGGTGTTAAATACTCATGCTATTGTATGTGGTTGACCCGTCGTTTACAGCAATTCCTTCAAAGTCCTTCGCGCTCATGATCCGAATCTGCGGGTTTTGGCGCTCCGCGGGCGTGGTCGTAGCATTGATCAGCGCTTCTCCCGTCCGTCGTGACTCCAGGCGCTACTTATGATATTCGAATGTAGCAATAATTCGGCGAACATTTCACAAGCGGGTGTCGACGTGAGGCGGCCCGCCATTCAAACCTCTATTTCAAGTCCCCGGCAGTTTGTATAAATACCATCGGGGAAGCATCCCAGCTCATCCGCCCATCAGATATGCAGTTTTTCTTCCTCCTCCTCGCAGCAGCTCTCGGTACCAGCGCCACTGTTGCGTCCCATGCGCCACTGGAAATCAACACCCGTTCGCCGTCCCCTTCCCCTTCCCCTTCCTCCCGTACTTAACGCTTTCTACGCAGCGTTCCCGGTGCAGGTAGGTTCACGCTTCGTCTCCCTTCTGGCACCATTAAATACGTCTACAGCTCAGTGCGAACCCTTGCTGATCACTTGGTCCGGTGGAATCCGTGCGTCTACTTCTTTGCTCGTTGTGCAGATTCCTCAGGTACTTATTTGACTTTCGGATCGCCAGCCCCTTACGTTGTCGTAAGTCACTTCTTAGATTGTCCCCAGGATCGGGATTGACTTAAGTTCTTCTTGTTCTCAGGCGTATGCATGCGTGTTGCACGAGAATCCCCACGCTAACAATGCTCGTTCACCAGCGTTCAAACCAACCCCATCCAGCCGATGCCCTCGTTGACTTCGGGCTGGTTACGGCAACGTTCTCACCTGGGTCGTCAATGCCACCCTTGGTTTGGAACTATAATACACAGTCTGTGGATGCTGGACTAACAGCTGCATGCCTCCAGGGCAATCTCTCATCCTCAAGGTCACGGATGACGAGGCTAACGGCCTACACACCGTTACAAGCGCGCCGTTCAACGTCATCGCCGGCGGTACGTCGTTGCGTCGGCTCAGATTTTCTCCTTCAAACACTGACTTGCGTGATGCTGCAGCCGGAGATGGGTGCATCGATGGAAACTGAGTCGGGTGGGGTCTTCGTACGCGCTGTGGTAAAAGTATACGTAGCAGCAGCAAACAAAGAACAAAGTTTGAACCACGTATATAGACTCGGAGAGAATGACCAAGAAGGCCCGAAATGTCATGCAAGAACGCGACTGCGCAACTGGGCGCCAAAAACTTGATGTTTCGTCGACCTCCGTTGATCCACGTGTTGGAGTAACAACCGAAACACCAATGCACTGCCTATTCGTCATGTGGTCACAATGTGACATTACACATCAGTGGCTTCTTTCTGACTACTTCTGACTCATCTTCTGACTTGACTCATACGGACTCATACTGACTCTCCCTGACTCAGACAGAGTCATATTATGTTTCCCCTTATATCCGTATGACTCCCTCATTTTGTATTTAAGCCGTAGCTTTTGAATTGAGACCTCTGCGCATTTGCAGAGGGTCACTGTGCATCGGGCCGATTTCCAACACCACGCGGCGCCCTCAATCCAGATTTGGCAAGAAACTCAATCAGTCACCGAAAGGATCTAGCGAGCAGGGAATTACCGAGGTAAGAGAAAGGCTCAGTAGCGCTGGGGCGCATCTCCAATACATACATTCTGGAGCAGCGGAAAATTCCAGCAGAGTACCCGTTCGATTTTAGTCTCTCGCAGACAGACACTTAATATTTTCAGATCTTGTTCCTCAATATAGTTCGATTCGGGGTTGAGCCATAGCTGCGTAGATCTTCTTTTTTAGCCAGAGAAATTGCAAAGGGTGCATAGGACACGAAACACTAAGACTGTCACTGGATGTTGCCCCGAAGTTTTTTTAAAATTCGCCGTCTGCCGGCCTTTTGAAAATAGGATGAAATATTCCGGATCTCAGAAACTATTCAGTCAAGAACTTGTGTATTAGAGGAGGAAACGCGCCAAGGTGCAATAGGACTCAGTGGCGCTGGCGCGTGTCCGTATTCGATGGTTCCGGAACGAAGTGTCATGGCGGAATCCCCGTTCGACTCGGGGCTGAGCCATAGCTATGGCGAGTTCTTGCCTTTGATCCATAAATACACAGGGCCCTCGACACCGATTTAGGAAGAAGTTCAGTCAGTCACAGGAAGGTTCTGGCGAGGAGAGAGTCACCAAGTTGAAGGTTCAGTGGTGCTAGTGCCGTATGCGCATCTGCGACATGTCACATGTGTTTCAAAACCAGTGGCGGAGTACCCATTCGAGTCGGGGCTGAGCCATATATCATTCACGGGGTTTTTGATTAACCTTGAAGTCTGGAAAAAACTTTCAGTGGGAGGGGCGAGGTGCGCAGGGGAGCTGAACAACACACCCCTCGATAAGGCTCAGTGGCGCTAGCGCGCATCCGCGGTATGTAAGATATAGACATCGGATCATCCACAACGGGGCTCCCGTTCGATTCGGGGCTGAGCCATCCTTAAGGACGCCTTTGCTTTTTTGGTATTTCTTTTTCTAAAGCCATGCGAAGAGGAATGCTTACCCGCTTACCCCAAGAGAGACGGGGCTCAGTGTCGTCATTCGTACATAGAGTAGTTGAGGATTGAGCATCACGCAGATGGAGCCCTCCCAGCAGTCTGGTCCGATCCAGCACAAGTTCGGGGGCATGTGCGGATGTAGATCGCCCATCACGGCATAGTTTTTCGAAGAATTGGGGGTTGTCTGTTAAATACCATGTTCGAATCATTCGGCCCGTCGATCTTTTCAACTCTGATCCTCTCGCATCGCCTCGGATTCAAGGATGCCGGGGATGCCGCCGAGCTGCTTCTGCCGATGGCCGCATGCCGTAATCTGCCGCTCACTCGCTCATCAAGTTTTGAGAGGGTTGTTTATGGCATTCACCAAATGATACTTATTCCCTGAACCCGACTACCTATGGGCATGTTGTACATTATCTGCGCACTGAAATGGATCCTCTGCAGCTTGGAATGGATCCTCCGCGCGAAGAGTATCTTTGCCTGCAGGGTGATGCGCTCAAACCTCGAACTGAGGTACTACTGCGAAGAGGTGCCTATCCATCCATACCTTATCCGAGCGATGAACCCCAACATCGCACGACATGGACATTGACTCTCCATTTTCTTTTTTTTGTGGTTCGACGGCCCGCGGTCGTACGACATTCTTTGCGTAGAGTTCATATTCAGATCAGCGCGTTGACGGCCGCAGTGTGAAAAAACTGTGAAATAGTACGACTTTCCGAACCTTCATCAAGTCCAGCTTGACAGGCGCGCAGATAAACGGACTGCGGTGATCTTGGCTGGCGCATTACGGAAAACGTATGTAGTTCGATTCAGTATGTAAGTGAGGCACCTCCGCGAGATATACAGTACAGCGGGGCCGTGAAGTTTCTTACCGATTTTTGAGAGACCCTGGTGGAACGGATAGGCGGCTGACCGTTTAATCGGGCGGAATCGGGCGGTGAAGAACTCTGATGGGAGCGTATAAACGGATATTTGGCGGACACGGAGAAGCTTGGGAGCGAGATGAATAGATTTCCTGTGCATCTATCTTGCACCTCTACGTGAGAATAAAGTGACACACGGCGCCGCCGCCGGCTTATCCGGCGGATAAGCCGGCGGCACCTGAGAATCATATGCTTACGATGTTCAATCGCCGCCCCGTTTTATGAATATTCGATGACCTTCCCGCATCTTCTGCTCGACGTGGCGCCCATGTCTATATAGCTCGGGACAATCCGCATCATTGTAAAAGCTGTTAAAAGCCTTTCTGCCGCGCGCAACGTAAGCATCGCGTTTCTGCCGACGGAGCAATGCCACGTATACACAGTTTTCGATCAAGTAGACTTGAATTAGACAGTGACACCGCAGTTTTTCGACGTGATCGACGTGCCGGCCAAGGACGACGCAGCATTCCGACGGACCTGATTTAGACTCTGCGGAGACCGGAGAAGTATGTACCTCGCTAGAGGCGAGATTATTCCCACGCAACTAGCGAGGTCGAAAAAAATGGCCTGTTCTCCTACATGTATTGAGTTCTGAGCGTTGGGTGGAAAGTTTCCTCCCTTCTTTTCTACACACATTTAAACGAGGCTTTAAGTGGACTGTGGCGGGTTCGAGAGTTTGTGCATGTTGATTCTTTGATCGGGGCTGACAGAGATCGGCAGCGACTGACGCAGTGCAGCCGAAAATCTTCCCAGCAATCTGGCTTGCCTCTTGCTTTCACAATCCACGCTCCCCAGTTCCTCCTTCTTGCTTCTTCCTGTTTCCTTGCTAGCTGGATCTCCTGGACGGATAGCTCCCGCCTTCCTTGACACTCGGGTGGACTGCCGACAACTCTGACTCTGACTCGGATCCGGATCCGCCTTGAATCCTCTCACAAACACCCTCAGACAGCCCATGTCGTCCAACGACGAGGAATACGCCCAAGACTATCATCGTGGCAAGAAACGGCGCCTCCAGCGTGCCTGCGATGTCTGCCGTCGCAGAAAAAGTAAGTTTTGTGTCTTGTGCCTTAATGGGAATCTGGCTGTGGAATCGAGGCTGTGGACGGGGAATAGGATAGGCAATGCTGTGGATCTGGTCTTTGCCGGGTTTCTTCGCGTGTTGCCTGCCACTGTTTTTTACGACGTCTGCTTTCACTTGACGTTGCTCATATCTCGACACTCACTGACAATTAATCTCAGGTCGATTGTAAGCAGCAGTCCGACGGTATTCGTTCTCCGTTCCCATTAACTGTATTTTTCTCTAGGTGACGGATCGCAAGTGGCTGGGGACAGGTGCACGACATGTACAGACGCGAACCTCGACTGCACGTACAACGAAAGCACCGCAGTGCGTTTCCTCGCTCGAGCAGGTCACTGGCATTATCTAACTCACAATAACCTCTGATAGAACGCCCCCCACCCAAAAGGTGCGTTTTCTCCCCCCCCCCTCCTTTCCCTCTAGAATCCAGCTAACCAGGTAAACGAATCCAGCTACGTCGACTCCCTCGAGGCGCGGCTCGAGCACTCCGAGGCGCTCGTCCGGCAGCTGCGCGCCGAGCTCGCGAACACGCATTTCGCGCACTCTGCCCAATCCTCCTCTGCCAACTCGCCGTCGAGCCACAATTCGCCGTCCGACGGGCCAGGCGAATCGAGTGCCACCAGCCACAGCAATGGCAATAGCGATGGGAATAACGGTAACAAGCCGCTCGACGGCTCGACTGCGTCGCTGTACATCATGCGCACGGCGCTGCGCAGCCTGGCGTCGCCGGAGCCGCCGCCGCACGGGGACGATTTGGAGCATCTCGAGATTGCGAGGAAGGTGTGTGCGCGTTTTCTTGCTTTCGCTCCCCCTCCGCCTTCGATCTCATCTCTCCATCCATCCTTGCCATCCCACCTCACCTCGCCTCATCTGGGCTGGCGATCATTAATTACCACATTCATTGGTTAATCTTACCTATTTTAACGATTACGTTCTATTTAATTAACACTAACCCCGCCGCGCACAGCTGGAAAAGCTCTCGGTGGGGATGATGCGCGAGCACCGCTTCATCGGGAAGAGCTCCGGCGCGATGCTCGTCAAGGCCGCGATCGACCTCAAGGCGGACGTGAAGCGTGAGGAGCGCGAGGCGTCGCTTTCGTCGTATCCCTCTTCACACCCGGCGCACTCGCGCGAGAGCTCGTTGGAGGACGATGAGCAGGGCGCGAAGGGCAAGGGGGCCGGGGATGGTTCTGAGGACGAAGATGATGTGGCGTCGTGGACGTCGCGGCGGATGAAGTATTGGCAGTGGAAGCCCGTAAGTCGCATGTTTCGCCCTCCACTTCTGTTTTTGCTGACGGCACTAAACTAAATTTACAGTGGGAAAACACCACCCGCCGCACGAACGTGTTCCGCTTCCCGCCCGAGGCGCTCCTGAACCACCTCGTCGAGATGTACTTTGCGTTCCCGCACGTGTACCTCCCGCTGCTGCACCGGCAGACATTTGAGAGGGGGATTGGGGAGGGGCTGCATTTGAGGTGGGTTTTCTCTGTTCTTCCCTGCTCTCCTTCCTCACTTTCCTGGCTTCCCTTGCCTTGCTGCCTTCCTTACTTCGTTTCGTCCACCGACGATTCGTTTTCTCTCTGCTGGCGGAGACAACATTTACTGACACCCACACTCCAGGGACGACGGCTTCGCAGCGACGGTGCTGCTCGTCTGCGCGATTGGCTCGCGTTGGAGCACGAGCCCGACGGTCGCGGCCGCGGGGCTCGCGCGCGGGTGGGAGTGGTTCGACCAGGTGTGTGCTGTGTACCGCGGAGCTATATCCCGTTTTGGGCAGAGCTATCTATATCTGTTCTTGACCGGGTCTAAATTTGTGGTATGACGCTGACAATCTTCCAGGTCCCGCTGGTGGGGAACCATCTGTTTGGACAGGCGACGCTGTATGATCTGCAGTATTATTGTGTATGTGGCTCCTGCCTTGTGGCGTTCATGTTCCGCATAAATGACCAACCCGCCCGTAGCTGGCCGTACTTTTCCTCGACGGATCGTCCGCGCCGCAGGCGTGCTGGACGCTCATTGGCGTCGGGATAAGGCTCGCACAGGTCGGTTTCCCCTATCTACCTTGATGAACGGCGAGCTGATGGACACTTACGTAAGGATATCGGCGTACACCGGCGCAAAGCGCGCATCGAGGTGCCCACGGTAGAGAGCGAGCTGTACAAGCGCGCCTTCTGGGTGCTAGTCTATTTGGACCGGAACATCAGCTCCGGGATGGGGCGCACCTGCGCCGTGCAGTACGATGAGTGAGTTGTGCTCACCCCCTCTCAAGCTAACAAACTAAACGTCCTTTTTCACCCCGGCCTCCAGCTTTGACATCGACCCACCCATCGAATGCGACGATGAATACTGGGAGCACCCCACACGGCCGTTCCAGCAGCCCGCGGGCGTGCCATCGCGCGTGACGTTCTTCAACACGCTGATGCGCTTGAACCATATTCTGTCGTTGAGCTTGAAGATACTGGTAGGTTTCCGATTCCCGTCGCTGTTCGCGATATTCAAAAGAAAGACGCTGACATGCCAGCCGCGCGCAGTACTCTCTCAACAAAGTGCGCGTGTTCTTCTCTGTGAACGACGCGTGGGAGGAGAGCGCTGTCGCGGAGCTCGACTCGTCGTTGAACCTCTGGCGCGATCGGATAGCCGATCATCGTGCGTGTTCCTTTTGTCCTTGTTCTTGATGTACGTGGCAGGTGCTAATGCGGAGTGCACATATAGTGCGCTGGGACCCCGCGCGCCAAGACCAAGTGTTCTTCGACCAGTCGGTTGCGCTGCATTGCGCGTATTATCACCTCCAGATCCTCATCCACCGGCCGTTCATCCCGATGATTCGTAAGTCGGCACCGACGGTATGGACATACATTCCGCTGTTGGAGCTACCGTGCTGATGTTATGTATGAAAAATAGGGCCTGCCCTCGCTGGCGATCTGCACGAGCGCTGCACGGACGTGCGCGAATATCGTGGATATTCAGCGGCAACGCAACGGAAATGTACCGGCTGTTGTAAACCTGGTGCGGTCTTCCTTTCCGGAGTCGAAGCAGGCTGCTGACGCGATCCCTTCCTTCAGCCGGCGGTGTTCACCTCGGCGATCGTGCTGCTGCTGAATGTGTGGAGCGGCAAGCGGACGGGATTGGTGCCGGACCCGAGCCGCGAGATGGTGAATGTGCACAAGTGCATGGAGGTCGTGCGATTGTGCGAGGATCGGTAAGCGACAAGGTACCTGCATACTCCAGCATCTAATCGAATCTTGGGTTCGCTAGGTGGCAGACTGCGGGGCTATTTTGGTGAGTCTCGCTTTGCCGGTTTGTGCTTCATGGCGGAAGCTGACCGCAACACAGGGATATTCTGGCAGAATTGGCCTCTGTCGGGCAGCTGCCGCTTCCAAATGGCGCTCAGAACGGTGGTGGCCAGCACAACGGCGGGCAGAACAATGGTGGCCCGCCCAGAACCGACGGGCATCACCAACACGGGGCGCCCTGCGCAGGAGAAGACCCCACACTTCCACCGCTTCGCGGCAGTAACACCATCTATCCACGCTGTGGACATACGCCGCTGGACGAGGAGTCCAATGCACGCATCTTGCTCGGCTCGCGCGGCCTCCGCCAGACGTTCGACCCGCCCCATCCACGACCCCCAGTTCCGTGCGCCATATGCACCCCAGGTGCACTCCTCATCCTTCGCGGGTCAGATCGGCAGTGCCACAGGGACGCTTGGTCCCGCGCCGATGGAGCCGAGCGCGTTCGCACCGACGCCCGCGCCCGAGACGTGGTTCCCGCCGCAGGACCCTTTCGCGGAGCCGTACACGGACCCCGCGCAAGCCAGCCGCGAATTGGGAGACATGATGAATCTGATTGACAGCGACACGATCGCGATGTGGACGAACGCGCCAATGGGACTCGAGTATGTCGTTTCTTGTTCTTGGTTCTGGGGCTTCGGCTGATGCAGTTCGGTGTAGGGTTGACGATTGGGGAACATATTTTACGAATTTCAGCGAGATCACGCAGGCCCAGACGGAGATGGGGATGAATGGACATTAGTTTCCTCGACAGCGCCTGGGGTTTGAAGTTTCAGTTTCAGTTCCGTTCTTGTACAGTATAGCGTACAGATTTGTAGCTAATGTAGAGCTTTGTATTTGGCCCGAAAAAACAATGCCATATCGCTCTAGGCACTGTTGGCACTGATTATATATTCTACGTTGAGGGCAAATCGGCAAGTTCCGCAAGTCACGGGATCCGCATTCTTTTCTCCTCAACTGCCACTAACTTATTGATTTACGACTTCGACTCCTTCGGTGGAATCCGCTCGATGTGCGGAATTGTACTCATCTTGATACACTATGACATTTCTGGCAGCACTACTGGCAGTCCTCACACTTGACTGCGAATCGCTTGGCGATGTGGAGCCTCTCGGGACGCGAAATTCGAATGCAGCCAACCCTGCCACAATAGCTCTTCGACAGATCACTGGCTCTCTCCGAAAACAGCCTGCAAATTCTGAAAAGTAGCTTGCTTGGCGTGCCACCGAACCTGTGCTGAGACGGCGGTACTTGGAGGATTGGGCACTTGGCGACCGTAATGCCGCTCATCCACGCGCATCGAAGGGCAACGAAGACAGCCAAACTTGACACTTTCCGCATATGATTCTGTCCAGCGTGACAAAAGTCTTTCTGTCAATCCGTCCATCGAATGCATCAGGAGCAACCTCAGGATTTGATCTGCCAGTGGCAAGGAACTGCCACCTCGAGCTTGGAACCTCCCTTTTTTATATCTCCGTTGCTGTCTCGTCTCTTCCGCCTTGATCCTTTCGAATGTGGTCCAGGTCCTTTCGCCGAATGGACCTCCATAGGTCTGTGACCTGATGGGCGACGTTTGTGGGCGATGTTTCGATAAGAATCTCGGGGGCATCATTCAATCTGGAAGGCGCTTAGCATGTCTACCCATGACTTAAATGCTTTATATGATGTGCGCTCTGAGTCTTTTCCCCAATTTTGATCCCCTTACCAGCCACTTCCGGGTGACTTATCGTCCATTCCGTTCTTTGTCGCCGAGCCATTCTTTCATTCTTTTTCATCCTTGCCCAGGCCGGCTTTCTTTGTTCTTCAGCATGACTTACTCCCTCTTCTTAATTCTCTCATTCCTCTCAGCAGCCCGGGCTGCCAATGACTGGAATACGGTCAGTATTTACTATTCTTCATCACCTCCGAAAACTCATGCCATTCTTTCCAAGCCGTGTCTTTCCGGTGTATGCTCTTACGACCTCCCTACCACGAATGGGTCCGCCGCCTCAGGAAGCATGAAAATTGTTCGTCCCTTTTCTGGAGGAGAATTTTTCAATCCACTGACTGGACTAGTGGGGCTCCAAGACCGCCATTGGAGATATTACAGAGGCGGCAGGCTGGAAGATCCTAGGATGTGCTCCGGACGCTCTGACACAGGACATCAGACTTGTTTGCGTGGGTGACGCGTCTACTTGCCAGCATCTCTACGAAGGCCATGGCGCGGCCGACACAATTGTCCGGCTCCCCGAAAGCGTACGTCTGTTGTGATCTGTGGGTGCCAGCCAAGCTCACCGCTCCCGACTCTAGTGCGGCAAGGGCCCCTTTGCACGCGTCCAGAAGGCATGGGTGCCTGCTGACCAGTCCATCCCCGCTTCGATCGCTGCGCGCATAGCACGCCGAGATGGCACGACGCCGCAAGTACAAGCCATTACCCTGGACACGAACTTCGCCGCTGCCGATAATTCCAAGTAAACTTGCATCTCCGTGTCCATCCCCTGGTCTGACGTATGGATAGGACTGGATCCGTAAATTTGGCGATAATGGGCGTGAACGTTCCCGGGCTGAATGATGCCCTAGATAGCGACGCGGTTTTGGCGGCCCAGCGTAGGAGCCGTCTTGGCGAAAGAGGAATCACGAACTTTGTGTCCAACGCAGCCAAGTGTATGTTAACACTCATATCATTCAGGGCTGTGACTGACTTGATTCTTCAGCCATATCGAATGCCATCTCCGGCGTCAATACAGTGAACATCAACAAGTCAAAGGCATCGCTATTCCGCCTCGCGAAAGCCAGCTAGACTAACTGTATGTTCCTTGCGTAGGCTCTGCCGGCTGCAGATTTCTCCAAAAAAGTCTCGCTGTTTGAGACGAGTTTGGAATGCCCCCCGATCTGTGCGCGCTATTTAGCTCCCTGGTTGCTCCAGTTCTTACCCAGAATTTTAGCTGCCGAGGCATCGATTGGTCTGGACGCTACTGCACATGCTGTGGTCACCGTCGGTGTGGCAGCTAGCGGAACGATTGTCCCTCCCAAGGTCAATTCTCAGTCAATAGCTATCCGGCGCCGTCGCTTATGGATGTCTCTAGATTACCGCCTTCAATCTCCTTGCCAGTGAGTGCTCTTTATGTTCCACATTTCAGAGCTAAATTATGCTCGACAGGTCTTACGGCCGATTTGAACGGCGAGTTGACACTCAAGGCAGAGCTATCTGTCAGTCCAACACGGCCTAAGATCCATTGATTGTTACTGAAAGTCTTTTCGTAGGGAAAGCTGGACAGCGGCAACAAGTGATTTTGCCTCAGTTTCTTGGGCATCAGATGGATTTATATATTGTCTAGGCTGTTATTCGAGGCGGGTATTCCTGGGCTGGACTTCCCGGTTCGTCCCCGTCCCCTCTCTTCATTTTCGGTACTGAACTTGTGGCTAGGGTATCTTGACCTTGGGACCCAGCTTTCAAGTACGGTCGTCTCTCTTGAGCATCGCGAACGACTCAACTCTTTCACTCAGGTCAACGCACGCGGAACCGCTACTGCTGAACTTGCAGCTGATCTCACACTAGGCATCAACTACCATGTATGTCGCCAACACCCGCCCCCCACTCTTGTCCTGATTTTATTCTCGCCTAGGTAAATGGTGCCAAGCTCAGCTTCCCGACAGGCTCCCAATCTGCTGGGACTGTTTCTCTTGGAGATACCCGTGCGTCCTGTACTATTTCCCGACTTATCTCTTCATACTCATCCTGTCTTATGCACTTAGCGCTCACGCTTTCAGCGGACACAAAGGTCGAAGCGACAACAATCATTGAAGCGCACCTCATTCCTTCCATCAACTTCGGCCTGTCTGCTCTTGATGATGTTGCAAAAGCCAATGTGGCATTGTTACTCGATGCATCCGCGACCATGGTTCTCAAGGTGGAGGCGAAAGCAGTGCGTTTGGCTCTGCTCATTATGCACAGACCATTGACGTGAGTTCAGGGTGCAAGTGCGACGATTAACAATGCAAGCAGGAAGCGCCAGGATGATTTCGAGGAGGATGGCGAGGATACCACAGAGTATGTTCCTATGCTTTTTAGGACATCGGCCTATAAGCTGACTCCTGAAAAGTTCCTCGGACGAAGATTTCTCTAGCGACAGCGATGTCGACTCGACTGATGCCTCGGACGAGTATTGCCTTTCCCTTTACACATCGCTCTCAAAATTAACTGTCTCAAAGCTCCACCGACGCGTCCACTGATGACGGCGACTCCTCGGACGAGTGATTAATTTTCTCCTTGGGCATCACTTTCAAACTAACTGCGTGCCAGCTCTTCAAACGGCTCCGATTCTTCCAATGACGACGGAGACCTCGACTTTGGCGATTCCTCCGACGAGTATGCTCTGCTTCTATGGCAAATCATGCTCTTAACTAACCGCCGAAAAGCTCTACAGATGACCTCGACTCCTCTGGCGATAACGGAGATGTTGACTCGGCTGATTCCTCTGATGAGTATGTCTTTTTTTTCTTTTTCGGCGGCGTTCTCAAAACTAACGACCCAAAAGCTCCACAGACGATCTCGATTTCTCTGGAGATTCTGACCAGCAGGACGAAAGTACATCGGAAGCAGACGACCAAACTGTACGTTCATTTCATTGCCTCCATATTCATCGAATCGCGATGTGAACATCTCGTTATCTTAGGACTCGGATCTCGAAGACGACAGTGATAGTGTGAGTTGTGAATTTTTGCCCTGCTTACATGAACCTGATATGGGTACAGAGTGACGACGCAGATGTCGACGATGAGGTGGGATGATTTTTCGCTGTTGTATTCATATCAATGACCGCGTTTTGATAGAACAATGACCAAAGTGTCGATGATGCCACTGCAGATGATGTATGCCTTGTTTCTTCTTCAGCTATAGCCCTAGCTTTAATCCCCTTCTTTAGACCGACTTCTCTGGGGATTCTGCTGACCAAGAGGCCGATACGTGAGTTCTGGTCTCGGCATTTTCAAAGTTTTCCTCGACAACTAACAAACGTGGGCAGTACCTCTGACAGCAGCGATGAGGCAGATACTGATCTCCCCGGCGACGAGGCTCCTACCGACGACAACACTGACTCCGACTCCGCCGACTCGAACTCGGACGACAATGCTGACGCCGTTTCCGCAGACAACTCGTAAGTACCGCATTAATTGCAATGTTGTGAAGGTGCTCACTACATGATAGAACCTCGACTGACACAGGAGATACTGCCGACTCAGACGACTCCACTGCAACCACAACCTCTACGCCCACTGCCACCAGCCTTGCTGCGACGCCTGAAGTATCGGTGACCAAAACTGCTGAGGCCAGCTTCGGCGGGTCCGTCGTAATTTCGGGCGGACTAGATCTCAGCGCAAGCGCTACGGGTGAGCTTTTCCGCTCTTCATGGGTACGATGATTTCAACCCGTCCGTCCAGGCACGTTCTTCGGGCTATTTGACGCTTCGAAGAAATTGTCCCTCTTCAAGAAGACTTTCCCGCTGTTCAGCGTGCGTTTACCTCCTTCGTGATTTTCGGATGACTGGCTCACTGCTCGCATATATATGTAGAAATCCTTCGGCAGCGAAGGAAAGGCCGAGAGGCGTTCGCTGCCGGCGCGTCCATTCAGTACACGTCGTGCTTCCCGCGCCCAGCGTTTTGCGCTGTACAATCGGGCTCTCACATGCCTAAAAGAGGGAGGCGAATCTGAGGCGGTGGCGTCCGAGACCATTCCCGGAAAGAGGTACGCTGCTCCTTATTCTGCGGCTAAGTCAGTGGCTAACTCGATTACAGTCTTTGAACGGCTGTAACTCGGGAGGCTACTCCATCCCGCATTGTTTTGTTTCATTCTAGTTACCGATATTTCCACACATGCAATTGGGGAACATCAATAGCATAGTAATTAAACACCGCGTACATGGATACATGGATAAGTAAATTACACTCATAGCGACGAGCTCCCTTCGCCATGATCGCTGGGACCCACAGTCCCGCCGCCAGCGAGTTGCCCTGCGATGTCGGACTGCAACTGCATCGGCACAAAGATAACTTTGCTCTGCCCAGACTTTGCCATCGCTTGCACTGCATCCAAAAAATGTCAACGAAAGTCTGAACAAAAGATATTGCACATACACGCCTCGAGCTGCCGAATCTGCATCGCCGCCGGGCTCGCCAAGATATCCGCCGCCTGTCGCATGAGCTTCGCCGAGTCGACCTCCGCGCGTGCGGCGATGACCTTGCTCTCACCGAGCCGTTTCTGCTGCGCCGCGCTGCTCAGACTCGCGCTCACATCCGCGGAGAAGATGATGTCCTTGATGAGGATACCTTCGATTGCGACGCCCCACTTGTCCGCGACGTCCGAAACGATCTCGGCGATTTCGAACGCGATGTTCTCGCGCTCGGTGACAACGGACTGCACCGCGCGCGCCCCGACGACTTGGCGGAGGGTGGTTTGGGCGCGCTCGATGAGGGCTTTGCGGAGGTCGCCGATGCCAAAGGCGGAGCGGTACGGGTTGTTGATTTGGTAGTAGATGACAGAGTCGCTGCATACGGTATGAGTTCACATTTTCGATGAAAAAAACAGGGATCACGCACATTTCGACGTTGACGTTGTCCCGGGTTCTTGGAAATTAGGGAGCAGTGAGTTGGGCGGAGGAGAGGAGTAATGCATCGTCTCACATCACGCCCTGACGACCAATGGGAATAATTTGGATCTTGACATCAACGATTTGCAATGCCTCTGTGCAGATGTTGACCTGTACAAGTCCAGGGTCGACCGACTTGTAGAATTGTCCGAAGCGAGAGACAAGGCCGACCGAGCCTGGACAGTATGAACACCAAACACCGTCTTTCGTCGGACAGACTGCGCACCCTGTTGAACTTCCCGGAAAGGATTGGTGACTGGGCAGCATGGCACCATCCCACACACACCAAGGATGGAGCCGAGGCCGTGCAGCAGAGATCCGTAAAGCCCGTGGGTAACCTGAAAGGCATATCAGTCGGGCTAGTACCATACGACTCGTTCACCAAACCTCGTGTGCTCCAAGATCCTGAGCATACGACGGCTTTTGACTTGTGAGAATGGCACGATAAACTACTGAATACGACTCGCCTGCATCTCCTCTCTTTTCAAAGGCTGGACCTTGATCATGTGCTGTCCGTTTCCTAGAGCACGCCGATGACCGCTAGCTTCAGCGTCTGCTTGTGATGCGCATTTCAGCTCAAAATGCTGCTACCCGGAGGATGATCAAGGTGACTCACCTTGCCCGTCACTGCGATCCACCGCTTTCCCCCGGGATCCATCCGAGTCCGTGTGCGAGGGCTCGCGGTCTTTGAGCTCGAATGCGTTCGGAGGAGCCATGGGTGCTGGTGAGTCTTGACCAAAGGCGCGAGAGAATGTGGGGTCACAAGGCGGGGTTATAAGGGACGTTGCCGCGTTCCGCAGTCTCGGTCGGACAGCTAATAGACCGGCCCAGTACTAGTATTAATAGCGACAGGCTCACGCGGTCCAGTCCAAAAAAGCGTCGAAGTGCTGTAGACGACATAGTGTGGGAAGAGAAAACACACGATCATTCTCGGAACAACCCGGGTGAACCCGGAGAGTGGAGTCTGCCGAACTCAAGCCGAGTAGCACAAGTTGCGTTACGAAGTTAACTTTGTTGAGCGAAGCTTCTAACTTCAAGCTTCAAGAGCGATAGAAATGGGACACAGGGCAACCGAACTAGGCCTAGGCATTCACAAACGAATAGTTTTTGCACTACTTATCTGTTTCATGACAGCAACGGACCTTGACTTGCTGCGGGCGCCGGGTTGAGTACTGCGCACTATGAAGTAGGCATTATGTTCCGAGTCATCGGGTGGGTGTTCATGTGAGGGAGTTTTGCCAACCACTTGTTTCAATTCCAGCGCTCCGATCTCGTACGACCGAGCTGCGCTGCTGCGGGTTCTACCACATGACTTGAAACGATCGTATTTGACTTCTAAGTTTGTCCCAGGCGCGTCGACATCAAACTGAGGGATTTTGAAGAATATGAAGACCTCCCTCAATCTGCTTCTGTGCATCGTACACAGAATACGCGACTAGCCAAAATTACTTACTTCCTGGTGCACCCAGCGACAATCTCCCGCAACAAAACCTCTGGTGCATCGTAATGAATCTAGGGAGAGACATACCGATCAGCCAATTGCACAGGTCAATGCCAGCACCTAGAAAATAGCCACGCACAAAATAATTTTGCCCCTCAAGAAGCCGGAAGGTCTTCGCACGCAGAGAATCACCGCGTGCCTGCGCCGTAGTATACATGGCGTACGAGGCCATGTACTCCCACATGCCGGGGTAGTATGTGGCCGCGCCAGAAATGTACAGGATTGTTGTGCGGGGGAAATACGACGAAATGATCTCGGGCGCAAAGAGGGCGGAATGGAATTGCGCGCGGAGGGTGGCCTGCATGGCGGGGGATAGACTGTATGTGGCCGTTGAATTGGACGGAGGGAAGTGAATGAATAAATCCGACTCACGCAGGCAAATCAGCCCGTAGGGCGGCAGCCGCATCGCTGTACTCCATCCTCTCCTCGTCCTTCCACCGCCCAAATGTCGAATTGGCGGACTCCGTTGGCGCTTTCGCGACGAACATCCCTGCGGCATCAGCCGAAGCGATGTCAGGACGTGAGAAGTAAGAGCTGATCCAATGTTGGAAGTTGGCGAATTTGGCGTCGAAGGTGGTGTATTCAGGGTCGGCGAAAGCGTTGTAGAATTCAGGGAGCTGTGGTGGGGTGTGGCCCAGCGCTTCGAATGGAGGGTCTGCATGGAACTGTTAGACGGCAGGGGAGAAACTGACAATACTGACGCACCGTAGAGAACGAGGCTGCGAAGATACGGCTCAATATTCTGGTACAGCTGCGGAGGGACGATTCCCGGATCCGCCAACAGTGCAAGTGCGCTCGCACCGCCGAAGCTCCATCCCATCAGGATGATTCCACCGTTCTTGCCATCAACCGTCGGCTTCGGCGTGTGTTCGTGCACGATGAAATGTTCGAGGAGCCATGCGGTCTGCAACGCCAGCCGATCCTGAAAGGCTTTGTCCCCTGCGTGCAGTTCAGCGATCTCGGCGTCGGTGTGAGGCGTGGAGCCGCGGTAGTCGCGCCAGTTGCACACGATGATGCGCAGGTTTTGCGACTGAAAGTGCGCATGCAGGGGAGACATGCTGACTGTTATATGGGATCGCATCAGTGAGTACCTGTTAACAGCGACTCGAGATATCGAGACATACATCCGTTGAACCCGGTGCCGTGGAAGACGACGAGCGTGGTGTAGTCTGTGGTGGAGGGAGTGCCACTGTCGGTGTAGAGAATGTTGACGCCGTCTGGAAGCGTGCAAGTATGCTCGGTGTACTTACTGTGCCATGGTCACCGTGGTGGTTTGAAATCAAGTCGCTTGGGGCAATCAGATTCCGATGATTTCCGGATCAATGGGAAACCTATAAAAGCATTTTTCATCATAAATTATGCGCTTTTGTTGAAGCTACAATGCACACTGCACTGTGAACATCTGTCAGTACATGTTGCACTATTAGAAGTGCAACAGTGGACAGATTCATCATTTGTCCTCGGCATTCGATGGAGTCTTCCTTGCAGCAGGATAAGCCAAATTTAGACCAGTACAGAAAATGGGGATCATTCTATGGAATGGAGTTGATCATGCGTGGCCCTGATGCCGGAGTAATTTGGATGTTCACATGGTTGAAAAAAAAGTCTATCTGTGGGGTCCGACATTAAGTAATGAATGGACCCACTCATATAACTTTGGAACTCAAAGAATTTCAATGTTGAATTATGTCTCACATTTCAGCTTTGAACCGTGGGATAAACAAGGGAAGGTGCTATTTTGATGCAATCAATTTGGAGGCGCTCAGTGTGCACACTGGATTGGGCTCAGTTAGCAGCACAAGGTTCCCAACAGAGGTGAGACCTAGTCCTTGAGTCCCTGAGGTGTGCAATTATTATGTGGCTGTATCGCCAGAAATTCACATTTTGAAGTTTGATGTGCCGAAAAGATGTTGATTGTGCCTTGTACATTATTCATCAAAAGTTAGTAGATAATTTTTGACGATAAATACCGTCATACAAACCGTACCACAGTGTCACAACAGTTCACTATGTGTCTGAAGACGATGAGTGGCGAGGGACAGCACCTTAGTCTCTTCAACCAACTTGTCACTCGCAACCTCACTCTGAAATTGTCAGCCCTCCGGGATGTGGACCCGGATTCTAACAATGCAATAGTCTCCCGGTTAAAATGAAAACACATCAAGCGAATAACAACCTCGGCTGCTCCCAACGAGGTTACGAGCAGTGGATAGTCCGTGTTGGGGGATCGATTGTGAATGAGCGTGTGCCGAGCGCATTGGTTGAATTTTACAGTGTGGTTCTGTATGAGACAGGACTACTTGTTTCTAATTATGTTGAATTCACGGTCTGTCGGAGATGTTGTGATTTTATGAGAAACTCCCTTTCTTCCGGGTTCCAGCTTTTGGTTGTGGTGCTGAACTGTTGTTTTACTTTGGGAGCCGCCATGGCCGTGCCGTCGGCAAACACAAAAAAGCCCAATGGAACGCCGGCAACAGAGACGGCATCAGCCGGCAACACGTGCAATCCCCGGATTGCGACGTCTACCACAGTGCAGACTCTGCGATGAAGTTTTGTACGTTTAAAGCTGACGGAACAAATCTGAAGTCAGTTGGGGGAAATCGGAGTTGAATTTGCATGTCCGACGGACTCCGACCGGCGAGCACCTCCGTATAGCGGGTGAATTTTTGAAACGTGTCACCGAGAGGTAAACCTGGTACCTAAACCGGTGCCATGAACAGCATCCTACAGCTGACACTATTTGGATGAAGTACTTACCTTGAAGTTGAACCTACCGCTCAACTAGCGCTGTATAAGCAGAGATTTCAACTCGTTCATTGCTCGTTCACCTCTTTTCTGAGAAGTAATCGGAAAGAATTGTAATGGACTCAATGAAATACAGAGGGATCTCTGCAACATGGCAGGCAAGTGCCTCAGGCGAACGCGACCGCAAGGAGCTCGGAAAAAGGGGTGTTCCAAAACCAGCTGATGTTCATGCAAATGAAGAAGGGTACTTACTCAGGAGATCCCAGCCTACCGCTGCATCGACCTAATGGTGCACATAAAACGTGCAGCTCAAGCTCATAACAGATACTCACAGAAGACGCGGGGCATACAAAGCCCGAGTTGCGTCCAATCCGATGCCGCTTTGGAGTAAATAAAAGGATTAAAGGATCCTAGGACCGGTTTTTGCGCCGCGACAAAGCAATCATTAGTCAGGGCAACGATTGTCGCAATGGTTGGGGCCGATACGCTAGTTCCTCCCTCGAGGATCACTTTGCCGCCGGCCACCATTTCATGGGGTGGAATATCTGGGTAGCCACATCCCGTCTTGGTGAAGATCCCGGCAAAGTCTGCAGGAATTGTCTTCCGAAAACTCGCAACCGCCGCAGTCTGGTATACGGCGTAGGGAAGAGGCCAGAAAATCCACCACCGGTGAAGTTGATGGCTTTCTCTGGTTAGGGTGGGTACAGACCTTGAACTGTGCAGCAAAGAGCTGATTTGCCTCCTGGGAAGAGTAATTGACATCCAGTCACCATTTGGAGAGATCACTGTTGGTGTAAGGCCGTTCGCAGATGTAAAAGCTGAGAAAGCCGAGACTGGGGATGGTTGAACGAACATTTTGACCTGCAAAGTCCCCGTCAGTCATAATGCGGGTACAGTGTGAGGAAAATGCGCCGACGTCGTCCATCGACAACCACTGGCGGAAACCAGAGCTCCTAGGAGTAGCAATAGAACTGAGTTCTCGCTCCGAACCAACGACATTGTTTGACTTCAACGCAATCCTCAAGGTGATCGTCTTGTTGGCAGGGGCGGGGCCCATGACGGAAGAAGCCAGGGAGAGGTAAATATCAATACAGAAATTCAAAGCTGTAGAGATCGGGGATGAGCGCTGTTTGAGCGCTGTGCAAGATCCACTGATTGTGGATGCAAACGCGGCGAGCGCTGATGAGATTCAGACGGGGGTTGGTTACGGTATCAGACGCGCTAGACGGTGGTTGTTGGGGCTTCCGCCCGTTGCCGACCCAGGCTCCTAGGGTTCGTATTGGCTCTTTTTCCGCTGCAATTTTTATGTGTCCAGGTATGGCTGTGCCATCGGTCCCGTTGACGAATCGGTTCGCTCGGACTCTATCGCGGTGAGTGATCGAACCTATTGGAATCATTTCCGTCTTTCCAATGTTAAACCTAGCTCCCGATGCAATGCACCATTCGTCGAGCACATCGGTCAGTGTTCCGAAATCGTCACTGGAATCCAAGTACACCATGGTGTCGTCCGCAAACAACGTCGCAATCAATGGTTCATTCTTGCCTTTAATTTTAATTCCGTTGAGGTTTGATTTGCGCAGGGATTCCGCCAACGGTTCGATGGCTAGGTCAAACAACAGGCAAGACAACGGGTCTCCCTGCCGTACTCCTCGTGAAACACGGAAGGGGTGTTGGCTTTTCTCGCCGTTCACCATCACGTATGTGAAGGCGTCGCTGTAGAGGGCTTTGACTGTGTTGATAAACTCGTCTGGTATGTCGTAGCTTTTGAGCGCCTTCCACAGATAGTCGTGCTCAATTTTATCATAGGCCTTCTCTTGGTCCAGTGCCACAATCAGGCCATCAGTTTCCGTGGCCTCGGCCAGTTCGATAACTCGTTTTGTGAGCCAGATCTGGTCGTAGATGTGGCGTCCAGGCACAAATCCAGCCTGGTTCGGGTGTATTAGGTCCGGCGCAGATTCTGCCAGTTTAACGGTGAGAGCCTTTGTAAAAATTTTATAGTCCGTGTTGAGTAGCGATATACAGTATAGTACCTAGTAATGGGACGGCACCCCGTAATGGGACGGAGGCATTTTCTCGCCGCTATAGGTACCCATTACCCCCCGATTCTTTTGCATACAGTAAGTATAACATGTATAGAACATCGTATTAAAATACCACACCCATCGTTGTCTGCGATCTCATTGTAGAGCGAAATCAATCCAAAAAGTCCAGAAAAGTGAAATCAAATCTGGCCATCAGCTTTGAATATCTTTATCTAAAATGGGATTACAGCTCCGAGATTGGCATAGGGTATACACGTATGTACAATACGTGTATGTGTGATATACCGAGAGCACGCAAGCAAAAATTGAGTGCTCGCTGAGGTGAATTTAGAAAATGGCTCGAAAACAGCATTAATCAAGATTGTCACGTTCGCATCTTCCCCATTCGGCCTCACTCATACTGTTGTATTTTGTTCAATTCGTAAGGCGGTTTGGGGTGTGACACCATCGTACGAACTGACCCTTTCGTAACCGGTCCCCTTTAGGGAATTTGATCCACCGGAAACGCTCGGCTAAGCTCGGCTAGCTCGGTTAAGCCCAAAATCGCCTCTTTGACTGGGTGACTTACGAAAATTTTCGTAAGTTTTTGGCTGTGTGACGCGTGACCATACGAATTGAACGAAATACTACAGTACTCGGAGTCGGTTTCGCACGGAATGCGCCTCCAGTGCTGGTGGATTGTCTCTTGAGCCCCTAGGAGCGTCCTTCAGATTCCCGCTTGCCACGGCCAGCCAATATCTGAGTTAAATAAATTTTCGGTAGTGGATAGCCGATGCTACCCGGCGTGACTGTGATGCGTCCCATTGCTACATCATTGGATTGATAAGGTGAGATGTCGATTACTATCGAGTTCGAGGTGAGAAGTGTGAGGCGAGGTGGGGGGCAGTCCTGCGGACCGCTCGGATCGAGATACGAGAAAGGATGAGGGGCTATGATGAGGATGGGAGAAGTGGGGTGTGTGCGGAAGGCCTGGGCCGCTTTGCGGCCGATTCGTCGTGCTTTCCAACACGCCTGGAGAAGGGGGGGAAAGGAGCGAATCGGGTGGGAAGAGAAAAGCGGCTCCCAGGACCAGTACACAGCGCGAAGCAGGTCTAAGGCGAGGAGACCCAAAACAACGCGAGCGTGAAGTACCAAAAAAAAGGGATGGGCGGGGCGGGGCTCAAAATTGTAGTGAGTGAGCGAGGCTGCGAGCGAAGGATGCAGAGGACGAGGCGCGTATGGAAGTACGCGACGAGGACAAATGATGGGAGATCATGGATGCGGTACATCCCGTAATCTAATCCTCCTTATCTAACACTGAGCCCGCGTTCGCAAGCTCGCGAAGGCTCAGCTCACAATAACGACTTTTGACGTTGATCCTGGGCGATATAGGCCAATACCTCATGGATAAATCCAAGATGTTGCACCAACCCTCATTCAGACCTATACTTTCGATCAGCCGACTCAGTTTTGGTAGAAACTGTCACATTTCTGTGCATAACTCGGCAAAAGATTTGGCCATCCCATTACTAGGTACTATACTGTAGGCCGGTAGTTCGTGATGTCAGCTTTATTGTTCTTCTTATATAGAGGGCACATCCAGCTCTCGGAAAATGCGGTACCCTGTATCATACCATGAACTTCAATATCATTGTACACTAGCTGGAGCGCTCTCAGGATGTTGAACCCGGGTTTTTCTAGTGACATTGCAGTTTCGTATCTTGCATCAAGGGTTTTCCAGAACTCGTACGTGAACCCGTTGAGGCAGGGGGCTTTGTTATTAGTGGATAGTTTAAGTGCTTGCTTTACATCACTGCGTGTCAGCCTTCTGCTGAGGGTCTGTTTCTGAGATGCGGTGACTCGGCGAGCGGTTCTTTCCAATACTACCTCTATTGTGCAGGCGTGGTCTCTCTCCTGTCTTTCTGTATCTTATTATGGTAATTCCTTGCTAGCGTTCCCATTTTCTTGGAATTCGTCTTGTAAGTGTATTGCGCTGGTTCTAGGCCAGCCGAGCTCTTGAGTAGTCGGTGTATAATATCTTTCGGTTTCCTCGGTCTGTTTATCATCGACCAGTATTTCCCGATGACTTCGCCTTCGAGTCTGTTGCGCACTTGGGCTGTCATCCCTAGCTTCTCGGAACCGTTTCCTGTGCAGGGCAGCCAGTTTTTCTGTGAGTACTGCCCCGGATAGTTTGATTTCTTCTCTGACAGTGCGGTGTCCTCCAGAATTATTTTCAGCTTTGCCTCCGTTTCGGAGATTTCTTTGTTCATCTTGGGCATTACAATCTTGGCTAGGTGACGGGCCTCATCGTACACCTGGTCTTTCCACCTTTTCCAGATGGTCTGCGCATTCTGTCCTTCGTCGCGGATCTCCCAGACAGCAACCGTCTCGAGTCTTTGCACCAGCACTAGACCTGTCTCATGGACAAATTTTTTGAAGGCCGGGTGCTGTATTATGTATAGTGGGCATACCCATCTCCCGTGCCCCAGCGTTGGGGCTTTCTCGGTGGTCAGTTTCACCATAACCATTCTATGGTCCGTTCTGATCCCTACAGATTCTATTTCCCACTCGTATGCGTGCTCCATTAAGCCTCGCTTTATGTATATCCGGTCTATCCTGGACTGGGAGCCCGTGTGTACCTGGTGGTATGTATACGCTTTGGTTGTTGGGTACGTATCTCTCCAGCCATCTGTGAGGCTAAGGTATTCTTTAAGGCTATCAAAAGCGGAGACAGCGCTGTCTGGGTCTTCGTGTGCCGGGAGTCGGTCGAGGGCATCTTCCACAAAATTTGTGTCACCGCCCAGTACGTCCGGTTTTCTGGTCCTCGAGTGGGACTCAAACCATTGCTGTATCGCCGTCCAGAAGTCTGAGTTCTCTCCAGGGGCGTTGGGTGCATACACACCTAGGATGGACAGCGGGGTCCCATCGTGTTGTGTTGTCTCGAGTATCATTGCACGTCCAGGTATTATCTCCTGCGTTGTAATATTGTCTGTCTTCAGCTGTCCTTTACTAATGACTATTGCAACACCATTCGCATTCAGGGTGTTTGGGTCCCGGGAGAAGTGCACCTGCAGCTGTCTTTTGTAGACATGTTTATGCTCTCAAGTCGTTCGTCGTCCAGGTGTGCCTCCCCCACTATGAGGATGCCTATTCTTTCATGGCTTATTATTTGGTTTAGTTTCCACCATTTGTTGTTGTTGTGGTTAATATTTACGTTGCTGTTCCCTCGTATGTTCAGCGCCGCAAGTTTAATTGAGGCTTTAGTTGTCTTCTTCCCTTTCCGCTGGTGGGTTGCCGGGTTGCTTACTGCTATCCGCGCCGGTTCTGTGCCTGGTATATTAGGCTGTGGGGGGGGAGGAAGAGGTGTGTTCCTCCAGCTTTCGTCCTGAGCATCCATTAACATGAATGTAGGCGGGTCGTCTTCCGGTGCCGAGCCCTGGCGCAACTCGCCACTTACTGCTTGGGGTCCCCGGACTGGGGAGAGCATGGCACCGCCATTCCTATGTGCGCTGTTCGCGTTATATGCATGCGAGGTGCTTGCAGCACCTATACTGGTCTCGCCAGGAGTACCTTCCCCTGTGGGTCGGTCATCGCACTTGCAGTGTGGAATCCGCTTGCAGCGGTTTTGTCCATACGGACCGGGCCAAGTTGCACTGGCCCGTGGGGGGCATGCAGCCCCCCCGCATCGAAGATGCTACCCCCTTGCAGGGGTTCCAGTGGTCGGTTCATCACTGGGTATTCCAGGCATGCTCCCCGCTGACGGTTCATCGCAAGTAGGAATCCCCTCTGAGCTTCCCGCCGCGTATTCCCCATTCAAATGGGCGCCGTCATCGAATGTGTGGTCGCAGGGCCCTGTGTGACCACTGTCTCCTGCGCTCATCCTGTCGTTCGCCATGCCTGTGAAAAGAAGACCGTTAGTATTTGAATTTTGGGGGTTTGGGGTTACTATAATTTTTTTTTGGCAGCGTCCTTTCTCATTCTGCTAAACGAGAATCTCGACTGCCATGGGGGTTGACCAAGATTCGATCCCCGTGCCTCTTGGGAGCACGGTTCTCTCCTCTTGACCTGCCAGGGCTGCTGGCCGGCGGACCCCAGCCTAAATAGGCTCCGCCGTTGCATGGTATTGCGGACGGTACGGTGACCGTCCCTCGGGACCATACTAACCGAGCTCTCCCCGTTTCCTGTCCCGCAAGTAGCAGCAAGCGGCGGTAGATTTGGCGGGGACGGTTTTGCGCTCACCTTGTGGGCGACTTCTTCCGGTCCAAGAACCAGGGTTCCCCTTGCTTATATTTCTTATTCACTCGGTGTGGAGGGAAGCAGGGGAGGAGATTTATTCGCAGATTTTTTACAGAAGCTATGGTGAATGACGGTGGGTATAAACTACATGATGTTGTAGTTACTCTGTATGTATTGTCCATGCCGTACGCACGCGCGCGACGAGAGGAATAGTAGTAAGAGTAGGGGATGGTAGAAATCAGCTTGCTTACGCGGTGCCCGACTCAGAAGTGGCGGCGGTGTTGGTTGCGTCCGCGCGTGGAGGAGGGCGCATCTTCGTGCGGGCGAACCCCTGGTTTGCCTTTGACCAGGGCGAGGATGCCCTCCCTCACAGGTTTGATGATGTCCTTCACGCCAACGAAGTCGGTCAGACTACGGTAGGGGCAGGTGTCGGAGCGGTGGTCCTCAAGCTTGCAGATGTAGCAGAGCGTGAGGCGGCGGATGTTGTCGCCTGCGGCTCGGTTTGGGCTGCCGATGGGGGTGAACTCGACGAGACCAGAGGCAAACTTCGTGTTGCGGAAGAGGTCACGGAACCTCTCCCACGTTGCGTGGTCTTTGGTGAACGGGCGTCCATAGACAACCAGATAAGCTCACTCGGGCTCTCCAAGTACAAAGTGTCTCCATAAACTCGAAGACATGTTTGTCCGCCGAGCTGGGTTGATTCTGGGTGGCGTGGGCGACAGTGGTGTGCAGTGGTCCCTGCTCAAAGATGTGGACACCGGCCCGCTCCACGTAGAATGGCTGGGGGAGAGCGGCGCAATGGAGTTGCAGCGGAGTTGACCAAGGCACCAGGACTGTCGATCCATGTTGACTTTGGTGATGTGGACGGTGAGGTCCTTGTTGCACGCGATAAGCTCGTGCCTGGCTACCGAGTCCCGTACCTCCTTCGTGGTGCATTGGCCTACGAGTACCCACGGCGGGTGGTAGAGGGGATTACCCGCGAAGTTCGCCTTGTTGGCGTTGTCGGCAGAGGGGGGGGTAGATTGCGATTCCCCCAGCACCAGTGACCTGCTCCAGTTGCTTGGCGAGGTCGGTCACCGCATTCCGGTACCGGTTATGGAAGTGGTGCCCGCCCAGGAAGGGCATGAAGAGGATGAATCTGTCGGGGTCACTGGCGATGAGGTCAACAATGCGCTGGAGTGCATTCGTCATCATCTTCTCGTGCGACATGACAAGGCGGGCACCGCCGCCGGCATGTTTCTGGAAGGGGACCTCTGGCATGGTCGCACTTCTCTCTCTTTCCCAACCACTCCCCTTGCCCACTAGCTTCGACTTTCCCTCTGGTTTTGGCCCTCGAGCAATGTAGTTGTATTCCAGGGCATATATCCAAAACTCTACCTTAAGACTTCTCTTCAAAACACCTTCAAGCATCAAGTATCAAGCGCCTAGCATCACGCTGCCACAAATTCTCAAGACACTCGAGCTTCAAGTTGCTCAAACCTTCAAGACCAACTTCAAAAGCATTGAACCTGACCCTGCTACTGAGCCCTCAAGCCCTGCACCTGGTTTCTTGGGGTCCCTCCTTCTTTACTTTGCGACATTTTTGTGATCATGCTTTGGCCGTTGGCCAGCGCTGGTTGTCTCATGTACTGGCTTACTGTACAATTTCGTTCAAATCGGCAGTCACGCGTCACGCACCCCCCTGTCGATCACGAACTTTGGTCGAGATCACGCATCACTCAGGCCTCTGGCGAACCTCCAAGTGGTCACACATGCCCCAAATTGCCTAAAAAAAAAAAAAAAAGGCAAAAAAGACATGAATTCCGGTTCAAATGCCGAAATTTTCGAGGTGTCACGCAAAGATTCGGCGGCTTGCCGAAATGTCGAATAGGTAAAATGGGTCACGTGTCAGACCCCCTGTCGATTTGAACGAAATTGTACAGTATGTTCTCCAGTATCATCATGAAGTCACAGTTTCGAGGTATCGGTTTCTCTTCATCTTTGAGTGCACGCTAATGTTTTCTTGTAGACTTCAATCGCCTTCCCTTCCTTGCAATCATTCTGGGGGATAGTGTCAGAGGGAGGTGAATCGAGCGACAGGTATGTCGATCCGCGTCTGATTCATCTCCGATGATGAGCCCGAGGACGATGACATTGCCGGGCCGTCGGGGGGCCTCTGCTGGTTTCGGCTTCTAGGCGGTACATAAACCATCCTTATTTCACCATCCTTCAGCGCTGATTATTGCGTCTACTCATCCACTGCAGGGCAAAGATGTTGATAGTTGTTATATGTAGCTTCACACCATATTAAATTTCCACAATAATAATCCTGTTCATGCACAAGGATTTGGATTCTGTATATAAGAATTGAGCCGCAACCCGACATCCTGGTCACGTCCTGGGTTGCATTCTGGCAGATTTTCTGGCGTACATTCTGGCGCCAGAAGTAAAACTGGTAACAGATCAGACGCTGGCGTCGGCTATCTTTTTATGTCGCCAGATGCGATTCTGGCGAGCTGGCGTTGTTGGTAAAGCTGGTGCCAGACGCGCCAGCTCGAAAACACTTTTCCTGATGCAAAGGGCGAAAATTGGCGGCGGCACGGCGTCTGAGGAGTGTACGATGATTAACTCAACATGTTTTGGCTATTAGAATGTCTAATAATGTTTGTGGAATGAGGATCGCAACGCGCTGAGGACAAATAATCACAAATTTGGTCGTTTTCCGTCTTGACCTAGCACAAGCAGTTCTGGTCATGTTGACCCCAAATAAAGCTCTATCTGCATTAGAAATGTATACTACAAAGTTATCTCTCAGGATTCTTTTATAACAAGCCGAAACACTTATATTCATATGTTTACATGGTTGTACTTTCAGAAAAGGCCCATATTGCCCGCCAGTTTCCGATATTTTTTGAGGACCAAAGAGAAATCTGAGTAGAGCAAACTATTTTCGTGCTTCCTATCTACAATGTTTGTCGACTGCCCGAACTGTTTGGCGGGATTTCTGAGCTAGTAGGACGCGCAGAACAAATTGCTGTTTTTCTTGAGGTTGGCACAAGCCCCTTCTCAGAATGTGCTGCTAAGCACGTGAATATCATGTGACTGAGAACGGCGGCTTGATCCGAACCTAGCGTATACTACAAGCGCCAAAGCGCGACCTGCGCGCTCTCAACTTTGGTCCTCCTCTGATGTCGATCCTGCAGCCGTTTAACCGCATCTACTGAGGAACTGGACTCTGGAGACTCGACGAGAGTCGAAACCAAAAAGAACCGGTGCTGGTGCTGGTCAGGGAAGCTTGAACTTGCCTTTTGAGCATGATGGCCTATGGATGGATGATCTTCTGAGCCAACCTAGTCTCATTTCCCTTCACACTAGACCGTTTCATCTATACCCGCAGGTCGGCCGATCCACGCACTCGGGCCCCGGGCACTATATCCGGGTATAAGGCAAATACCTTCGCGAAACGCTCACAATTGTGTTTCACTCTCCAATCAGGGGCGCATTTCATTGTCGGCTCCAGGATGGCAAATCCGGGGAAAAGCAAGTCCTGTCATGAAGGTCTATTGCTTACAGTTGTCTGGAAGTGCGATTCATTAGCGGTCATTCCGTTCAAAACGGGCTATGCGCTGTTGCGTCGGTGTTCCTGGTCCGTTCCTTTTCTTTGCCTTCCCATTTTCTCCAATACTTGTTTACTTCAAGTTGCGCAGTCAGTCTCCCTTTCGATGGCTATAATCCAATGACCTTCTGGGCTTAAAAACTGAAAACAGCGCACGACGTAGCTCTCTGACTCGCGAGCCAATTGAAAGCGCTGTCGTGCCGGCTTCTTCCTGGCGATATCGGAGAAGAAGAACGCTTTCCGAGTCTCCATTCTGCAAGTCCGAATGAATACCCAGGCTTCTCGAATACGATCAACTGTCTGGCTACTTCCGACATTGGTTTTTTGTGCTCTCCGTATGTCGGATTCAATACCTCTGCGTCGACATCCAGTCAAGAACTCGATGTTGCTTCGAGGTGTGCTTAGGAATGTTACTCGTGAAGCATCTTGTAGGCCACCGAAAACCTAAAGAAATCGAGCTGTGGTTAAGCGGACCCCTACGACTCGGCATTGTCCCACCGACTCTCCACCACACCACAGCGCTGGGTTTCCCAACGAGGTACGAAAAATGACTCACCATTGAAGGATCCGCCGGTAAATGCCGGGGACCCTGAACGAAGCTCAGATGCTGCCCCGACACCGGAATTATTACGCAGCCCGGTAAGCGACGGGGAATATCCAAGGACCAAGGACCTACAACTCTTTGCTAAACGACGCTCTGACCTGCCGAGACATTGAACATCTGTTCGGAATTGACTCCGGATTCGTAGGCACAGGATCGCCTTCATTTCTGCATGGGCTTGCAAATCGAGGTACGTTATGTCCACCCACCCCGAGGAGCACGATTTTACCCGAGCAGGCTTTAAGCGAAACCATTCAAACAGATTCAAACGCTGCGGCTGAGTCACATATTATGATGGCAGGGTGCCGACGGCAGGTCCCGACATTGCTCTTGCCGCCGCTTGAGCACACCTTGTTGCCATGAAGTAATCTCGGAACCTCGGAGGTTCGCTGCAATGTTAAGCAGCCAACTTTGCATACGCTTCTGGCTGTTTTCACCCTATCAGGAATTTCCAGACCAAATTACGGAACTCACACGGGGGTTTTGGAATTTACTATTCAGCTGGGGCCTTTACCGCAACCTCGATGACTGCTACGCAATGCCTGTCGGTAAGGTACACTGCAAATTATCCAACTACTCTCATTCGCCAAGTGCGAGACGGAGCCTCATTTCTCATACCCATTGAGCACGCAAGATCCGCATCGATACCGCCATGTTGTCGCGGCCGCACAGTGTTCGAGTTCCGCCTCATGGGCGACAACGTTGGCTTGTGTCATCTTGTGTTGAGGGTATGAGGCCATCGATTGGGCTGTTCGTCATGTTCCCACCGCAAAGCGGGTACTTTGGAGTTGACACTCAGGGCGATGATTTCAGGGCTGCGTCGGAGATTACCGCCCCACTGCCTGCCGTTTTTTCTGCGCATTTCCGGCATGCACGTCGCAAATTGACAAGCCCTTCTCATGGACTTGAAAATTCAAATACGATGGCTGATCAAGAGCAACTTGAGGCTGGTTGTTTTTGGTAGGTTTGCGACTCCACGTGCCGACTCTTGCTGTTATCGGGTCAATCTACCCGATCGATCCACAGCGCGCGAAAAAAAGTCCCGATTTGGACGCGAAAAGGTCCCGAACCGGGCTGCTCCATCTCTCTTGACCACGCAATAAAAGCCGTCTTTATATGTCTATGTATTTCCCGCACCGACCTTCTGCGTCAGGCGGTGGGCTCCCCTCCTCTCATCCGCTCCCCTGTTCCTTCCCTCATGACACGATACGGCATCCCCTACATCTTTGAGGACACCACTGGCCGCCTCACCGGCTCCGAGTTCATCGACATCCATGACCGCCTACGCTTCACCGTGCGCTGCACCGCCCACGACACATGCCACACATCGTACATGATCTACAACACCAGCCCAATGTCTTTCAGAGCGCTATCCCGCGGCCGCTCGTCGCGCTCGACTTTGGCGCGAACAATACGCTGGGGTCAATCAGCGTTGCCTCTGTGCCTATGCCAATGAGGAAATATCTCACGAAGCACGCGATGGGAAGGTCTGTCGGCAACGTCTCTTTGTCATTATACTTCTTGGCTCACCGACGTTGCCCAGCTCAAAGGTGCGGAGATTTGTGGGATCTGATGGCCAAATCTACCAGTGGGCACGACGGACGCAGCCGAATCAGGAGTGGACGGTACGCTTCACGTTGCGCATGATTTGACAGGGAACTTATAGCCGTTTCCCATCGATTTCACAGTGCACAAATGCCAATAACTACGTGATCGCGTCGTACAGCTTAAAGGCGGCAGGCGAGCCTGAGTACAGCAATTCCTCGGGCTGCATTCTGGAGATTGCGGAGCAGTTTGGTAGTTTGGCAGCAGGTGCGTTTCGAGTCCAGGCTCACCGTGACCTCCCTGTATTCTGATTACTGCGAACAGAGATGATTGCCTCCCTCTGGATCATGCGCCATATCGCTGCGTACGATCTCGTCTGAGCAGGAATGCTCTGAACGACATCGAATGCGTCGACGTCTCTGTTCCCCTGAGCGCTGCGTCCAGTCCCACCTCGATATTCACGATTCTTCCGCACGACATTATCAGCGACTTTGATCAACCTCGACCTGTACCACCTATCGTCCCGTGTGGACTGGTCCGTATAACGACCATATTTACCGTTACTCTACTCACCTATTCCTATTTCCAATGTACATAGTGTAAATAGTGTATATCTCTCGTGTATAGTGTATATTTTCTGTATATAGTGTACCTTTGAACAACTGCCATAACTCGGCCCTCATCAGTTGGAGTACTTACGCGCGAGTCCAAAATGCTTGCCTCCAAGACTTCAGACCTAGTTCGTGGTCTGGCGGACACATTACTTTGGTCTCTATTGTTTTGTGTTTTGGATAAGAAGGCGGAAGAACGTATAGTATATTAGTACATACTTGTATCTACCGTTTCTTTAACGAAATGACGAGGTTTCGTTTGTATCCCTTTGGTTCATCCCCATCCGGTCCATCTCCATTCTGTTTCCTCTCTTCTCCTCCTCATCACGTCCGAAACTGCGGACAACACAGCCTTTTTCAATGGAAGCATTCCCACCGTACCCTTAATCTCCGATGCTGCAACAACTGCGCACTGTAAAATCAAGACGGATTCGGATGGTCAACGCGAATTGACGGGCCTCGTGAGTCGACAGCCTTTAATAGGCTCCCGCATCGCACTGCGGCCACATACCGTCGGATTCGTATAAACAGCGCACTGCAGATGTGCTTCTCTCTCCCACACCCACCCCTCTCTCCCTCTTTCTCCCCACCACAACTCCTACTTCAGTGACTCTCGAACACGTCTCTTTTCGCTTATTTATCTGCTCTGTCTCGCAATGTCAACATCTCTCAAGTCGATCCTTTGCTCTCAAGATCTGCTGGGTGTATCAATTCTGGCTCAAGCGCAGACACCTTAAAGTTTCTATTTGGATCACTTGCCTAACTTCTTGGTTGCGGTCCTGCGCGACATTATTCATTACATATCTACTAGCTTTGGGGTATGCTCTTTGGTTATATGGTCCATCTCCTTCTATTGTTCTATCCAAAATGACACGCACATATCTCTCCGCGTCTCGTGCTCAGATCTCACCGCGCCCGAAATCAGCAATCAATTGCAACTGCGCTGTCACGGCAAGCTGTTGGATACCCCAGTTTGGCGTCATTGCAATGACCTGAACCCTTCTTTCAGTCCCACACACGGTGCAGTGCTCTTGCCCCGCGTTCATGCCAATGTGCGTGTTTTTTTCCCCTACAGGTGCTGGGGAATTGCTCAAGATCACTGCTCAAAGGCACTACAATCATCAGCAACATCGGTATTCATTTCTTGAACGTTGAAATCTTCCAGTTCTGCAGCAGACCTTGCACATTTCAACACTGACACATTCTGCACCATGGTTTCATTTCGTTTTTTTCATCTCTCTCCGTCCCCTGGCTATACCTGATGTTCGCAGATATTTTGAATGGTATAACAATACATTACCTTGATTGACTCTCATCAGTGCCGGAGCGAAGCGAAGGCACATCTTGTTGTCACTAATATATTGGTCTGTCGCAGAGACTAGGAAGAACGGGCTCATGATCACTGAACAGAGCCTGGAAATTGCACCGTTCTTAGACCATTCTACCGACATGGCTTACCTGGGATTCAAAGTGATCAGATTTCCAACCTTTTCTGCCAGCCCGTTCCTATGAATGTCAAGCAATGATCGTGTTTACAACGCGATATACAGTAGACAATGAGAGAGAAAACGCAATTACTCCAAGCTTGAGAGGCAAAGCTGGACCCACATCAAACAGCATGAAAACCACCAAAGCGAGCTAAGTTTTCAGATGACTGGCTCTGGCCATTGTGTTTTCTGATGTATCAAACTGTTCTTCAACCTCCTGCTGTAAATTGCTGTAAATTGTTCGGAAAGCCTGCTCATCACCACGGGCTTAAGAATTCTCATTGCAACGCCATCGAGGAACCCAAACATCAAAAGAAGCAAGACGACGTCCTCACACTATGTCGTGAAATAAATTCCCCCATTTCCTGCAAGACACCTTTGAATTGTCATAAAATTACCTCCGAGTCAGAACATATTGATTGCGTGCCAACGAACAATGAATCGCGCACCAGGCATCTGGTCCATATCGATGGTGTTCGTGCACCAGGCCCGACTATTGAGGTGAGGTGGTAGAAGAGATAGGAAGCGCGCGATGACGTAGTCGGCGGCTGCACTGGGAGTGTTTTTGTCCCGATATTCGGGGAAGCACGTCGTGAGAGGCGACACGGACAGTTTGGCAGTGAATATATCCATTTTGTTCATGATGAGCATCTGGGAATGGTGTAGTTCAGTGATCCTGAGCACTGAGAAGAAGATAAAGAACGTACGACGGTGGGGTGATAATAGGACGCCGTGCAGGCGGCCACAAACTGCGACATTGCCTCCCGGATGTAGTTCTGTGGATTAATTAAAGACATGAATAGTAATTGGGAGATATCTCGTCCTCAACCATGCCTGTACGCACCCGGGGTTCGTCCGTGTCGGCCGAGGGAATCGTCTGATCATAGTTGCTCAAATCCACGAGAAAAACGATAGCTTCAACTTCGGAAAAAAGACTAAACCACTTCCGTTGAAGGCCAATCTCCTGATGGACACATGTCAGTGTCGTTTTGAGCAGATGCTCGTACTGCGGGAACGTGAGCTGGATCTGGAGCGGCGTGTCCGTTACAGTCAGAGCAGGTGGGCGGCTGGATCGCACGATATCGGCATCGGTCGGAATGTAGCCGTCCTCTGAAATGCGGGAGAGGGAATCCATGAAGTACAGCAAGGACCCATCTGGTCGGAGTTTGGACGAGGATCGGATAGCAGTTTGAGCTCGGGCATCCGTCCACAAAACGCGCAACGCAGTTGATATCTGGGGCGAGAAAGTTTGTGACTCTTCTGTGGCCATACGGAATGACTGGATGAAACGGCGGAGGTCGTTGTCAGATAACAGAGCTTCGTCGTCCAGTATCATTCTAGATAATTTGCTTAGCACGTAATCAGTGAGAGTAAAATTCGTTGTCGACCTCATCGTGGCTATGATATCGGCGTGCATGGTGCATTTATACTCGTCACGTTCGGCCTCGCTGAATCCTGGACCAAACACCGTTGCTTGTTTCAGGAATGTCGACTGAACGAGTCTCGCATGAAGCAACAATGATATGCTGCGGCCCAAATAGAGCTACCTTTCCAGAATTTCGTCCTCCAAGGATCAATACAGGCTTGACCGACCTTTTCAGAATTCGGTCTTGCGCAATAGCTGCATCTATTTCCTCGCTTCCTGTCAGCGTAAACAGCTTCACATCAAGCGAGCCAGGACTTGAGCCACTGAACACCAACGTGATTTCGCTGTATCCGCAACGGATACGGAAGCCCTTCGCTTCCAGGCGCCAGGCATATAGCCCGGTTAGAGGGCGTCCAGTTGACGTAGAGGGAATGTTACGGGGTGCTGCGGAGAGTTGCCGTCCACGCTGATCGTCCGATATCGGATCTTTCCAATTTAGGAACCGTTATCAAATAGGGGTCGCAAGCTCCTAACAGAAACTCCGAAATCACCGATCCTGTTCATCAATTTTCGGTGGACTGCAACGCGTCGGGGCAGAATGCCATATTCAGCTTCGAGGTCAATACGAGTCGTTCCCCGGATTCCGGCAACTTTGTAGCCAGACTTCAACATCAAGTTCAAACATCAGATCTGTAACATTGACCTTGTGGGCCCATGCCCAAATCTTCGCATTGCGATGTCATTGCCCGCTCCTCTCGTGGGTCAGCATTGGAATCAATGACTCACAACGCGAGAGCTGAAGCCGACAGTTCCCCCTCAATCAATAGAGGGGTAGTGCCACAGCTCTTGGCCATTGTGCAAAGCCGCATGCGGCTTTTCCCCTCCCAATTTCTGGGGGCTATTGCAAACCCCAAAGCATGTATTCGTGCTACAAAGACATACTGGTTTTGCTAGTGCAGAGCGGCCAAAAGGACTGCGTACCAGGATCACCCTGACGGCAATAAATCAAATGATGACGTCAAAAATGGCCGTTTCTCCCTATTCCTCCTGCCCGAGAAGCCTCAGCCTCCCTCAGGTGTGAGTTGTGCACCTCCGTTACAGTTGTATTGTCTTCCATGGGACAGGATGAATTCTGACTTGAGAAACACGTCTGTCGGCAAATATTCTGCACCGTGCACAAAAAGCCGCATGGGCCGCATGCGTGCGCCACGCTGAGCTATACCGCATGCGTAATGTGCTTTAGGTGGCGGGCCCCACGGTGGCGTGAGACGGATATATACGACGTCGTAATCAGTCCTCACTGCTGTTACATCCGCGCCTTCGACGTAAGGCCGTTGCCGCGAGACCGGGTCACCGCCGGTTTCTGGTGCGAAACATGAAATGGATACATAAAACCTCTAATATATACAACACTGAAAGTCTTCGATACATGTTATACATCTTGCTTCTCGGCCGTCCCAGAATGACCGTTCAGATTCACCGCGACCGGGGCGTTCGAGTTCGATTCAGACCCCGCTTCCAGCTTCTCTTTCTCGCTGACGACATCCCATTTCTTGTCCGTCGTCGTCCGCAATGGGATGTCCTTGATCAGGACCAAGGTGAAAAGGCCAATACCGCAGAGCACGGCCATAGCAATCCAGACCTGGCGCAGACTTTGGAGGAACGCATTCTGCACTGCCGTCTGCAGCGCCGGGGGCAAGGAGGAAATGAGCGGGATAATTGTATAGGCGATGTCCGAGGTGGGAATGGGGGGGAGGGCGCTGAGGACGGAGGCGGGGATGCGGGTCTGGAGGCTATTTTGCAGGATTGCGCCGGCGATGTTGACGCCCCATGCCTAGAATAGAAGTCTATGTATGAGCGAGAAAAGTACGGATTAGACGCGCTGCTTTTACCTGAGAGAATATGCGAACGAATGTGAGTAATGCAACTGCGGCTGCGTTGTCCGCCACATCCAGCGGTGCTAAAACAACGAACTGCGATCACGTTAACGGATGTACCCATGCGCATCAGACTACAAACTCACAGTTGTTGCATAGACGAACCCCATCCCAATCCCCATGATAACTTGACAGACCACAAGAACGGCGATCGATGTGTTTGCCTTCACAGCGATGAGAAGGCCGACCCCGAGAAGCAGAATGCACCACCCGAATAAATTCTGGACCCAATAAATCAATTGTTTTACACGGGGAAAAAGATTTCAGGGACAGACAATTAGACGGTATTTCCCCGTCTTGGTGACGAGAATGCTCTCTATAATGGCCGCGGGAGAGATCGTCAAGACCATCGGAAGGAACAACAGTCCCGAGGTGATAGGACTCGCTCCCCGTACTGATTGAAACCATGTAGGTCTGGGTTGCTTCGTAAGTGGAGGAGAAAACGAACAGGAAGGGTTGAAGCTCACAAATAGACTGAAGAATCGACCGGACGTCAGTATCTTCCCAATCCATCAGGTATGAATTAAGCCCACATGTCACGCCAATGATCACCATGCCTTGGATAAAGGTTCCGACGTAGCCAGCCAGGCTCGTTCGATTCGTCAATAGCCTCATCGGCACCTGGGAAAGTCTCAATATGAAAAGTCGAACGCGACAAAACAACACGCACCGTTGGTTGAACGGGCCACTTCGACTCGTAGTATTGTGCGAGAACAAGTCCACACAGACCGAGGATCAATGGGGCAAGGATTTGCGGAGAGGACCACGAGAAGCGGACACCGCCCCAGGTCAGTGCGATCATGCAGGACGATGCTGAGGCGATGATTATCGCGTTTCCGCTGTCAAATGAACGATAAATCTGTCTGACGCTGAGTCCAACAGCGCGCTTACAGCCAATCTACCCGAGTCAGCTTTTTCCAGAGGCTCTCCCGCGGAGTATGTAGTCGCAAGAATGCCAGCACAACTACCCAAGTTATCCCAGACAGTGGCAGGTTAAGATCTGGTCAAGTCAATATCCCGAGCGGTGAGACACAGTACAAGTCGACTCACAAAATAGCCAACGCCAGGACGCCTTTTGGGATAGACTGCCGGTGACGACAGGCCCAATCGCTGTCCCGACGGACCAGATCCTGAGTGAAGTAGTCAGGTCGGATGAAATTCAACCAAAGCGCCTGACGACCTACATTCCCGTGATGGCCATATACATACCCCGCTCACGCAGAGAAACGAGATCCGCAATAACGATGGAGGTGAGGGACTGCACCATGCCCCCTCCGGCACCTTGAACCGCTAAGACCGAGTGTGCGATCAGTAGTATTCACACCGCGATAACTGTTCTTAACTGACCTCTACCGACTATGAGAGCCACCATCGTCTGTGCTGACCCACAGACTGCTGATCCTGCGGCGAAAAGCACGATTCCGATGAGGAGAATTGGACGACGACCGAAAATCTGCGCCATATTGCCACTGATCGGGATCGTCGCAGCGGAGGAAAGCGTGTAGGCGGAGGACACCCAGGTGAAGTCTCCTCCGTCGAGATCATGCACAATGGTGGGTGCAGCGGTTCCGACCCCGCCCTACCATATGGTCAGATTCTGAGACCAATTGTTGAGAAAGACATACGAACCAGGTCGAGCGCAGAGAGCAGAGTGCAGAAACATAGCGCAACGAAGATCAACCAAAAGCGGGCGCTACGTTTAGTCTTCGCGGGGACCGCATCATTGGTGGTGGGGCCTTCCGGCGACAGCGAGAGCTCTGTGCTCTTCGGCTGGGCCTGCGGCTGGGGCTGAGGACCGGACTTGGACTCCATCGCGGTAACCCTGGTCCTGACATTCCCCGGGGTGCCACCTTAAGTGTCAGGAATGCGAGTGTGAGCGCAGAAGCCGAAGGCAGACTCATGGTGATCGTGAAAAAAACGCGGATCCGATAATGGAAGCCAGGCGGCATCGCCCAGAGAAGAAGATCTGTCTAGCCGAGCTGTTGCGAACTGTCCAAATACGCAACGGCCGGCAGTGACCGGGGGTACTGATACAATTGCAATGGTCAATAGAAGGTTTCTGTACAGATAGAATATCAGTTCGGGATCATCCGAAAACAATATCTTTACATGAGTAGAGAACCAGCTATTATGGCGGAATCTTCTCAAGTAGAAAGGTACCAGATTGAGTTAAACGAAGCATCAATTGAGGAAGTGATGAATCATCCAAGATCAAACTCTCAGCTGAGCTTGGTATGTATTATAAATGAATTACCAGTGATTCCCGCGCATGGCTGCGCAGAGGTTACTTCGGATGAATTGATTATAGAATTGAATTAATAATCAGCGGTATTGTGCTTCCTGCGTTCGGTGGGATCTGATGCGGTGCACGAGGCTCAACCCAGCCACAATTATACTCGTGTGTTGCCAGCGATAGGCGATAAAGCCCATAATGAAGCCTTGAACGACAGCGGTTCATCTCAATCTCCGGTTGAACTTAATACCGCCCACGTCGTTGGTCTTTTAACTTCCGCGCTGCACGTTGCGATCGGGCCCCATTGACTGATCATCCGATTATTGTGTGCTGTGTTGTCGCCATAGCTTTGGGTTCACACAGGTCCGCGAAGAACGCTGGAGCCAATAAGGGCCAAGCCAATCAGCGCTGGACGTCGCCATCGGACAGCCGCAGCGCAAAACAATTCTTGCATTCTCTGAATGAGCTCTATTTCCACCTACATCACACTACACTTCGATATTGGTATATATATCTTTTAGAACGTCGGAGTGCTCGTCCTCAACGGCCTTGCGCCTATGCGAACCGAATTAGTATCAGTAGAGACGGAGTGACGGACTTTACGGACCTGATATTTCCTTTTTCCTGCGCAGCTATCAGTAAATTGGCGAGGTTATAGAAATCGTAAATCCTCACCGCTGTTCTGGGCAGGCTGCCAGAAGGAACAGACACAATTTGTGCGGGTGTAGTCACCCGTTCGTGTATCATGAGCCTGGCATTAAAGGCAGAGATTCGTTCCAACACGGCAGTTTTCAACACGCCGTCATCTCCCGACGGATTGACGGGCTCCACGAAAAGAACGACAGCTGGTTTGTAATGGCCCACGACGACACAATTCCGGACGAGGTCTGCGCAGCTCGTGAGGACGTGGTCTTCGATGGACCTGCAAAGGAAATGAGGCGACGGTTTTCATGAATGAGCGCGTAACATATACTTGGTATCACAGAACGCGAAATGCTTTCCAGTCCTGATCCAGTCGTCATTTCGGCCACCTTCACAAGTCAGGTAAATGGTAAATGAGTCGAGGGAGAAGGAGCGGGGGCTACACCACGCACGGAAACAATACAACCCGGGCTTCACTTCTTCAAAAAGGTCGCCGGTGATGTGCCCGTCCGGCCTGTTTCGGATGGAATGGTGGGGACAATTGTCCGCCTCCGCGGGAAGGAAGAGATCGAACAGTTGCCCACCCTGCACACGCTGTTCGGAGTCCCGATCCAGATCCGTGTGGTCCAAACCCTTGGTTGGAATGAACTTGTAGTTTAGGCCTTCAATTAAACGCATCGCGGGAAGTATTCCCTTCTCTGCCAGGGGCGTGACCATGGTGATTGCTGAAACGCCGTTAGCTTCGAAATGGAAGAAGATGATTAGAATGGTGGGCACCGGTTTCGGTCGTCGCGTATAACGCCTGGGTGTTTTGCACGTCAGTGTTTGCGCAACAATTAAACGGGAATAATATACCGTGACGGGGATTCCTTGCTCCGTGGCCCAAATCTCATCTTCGGGGTTCAGGGCGGCCCCGGTATAGTTGATTTGGCCCATTCCCTGGAGCGCAGCGAGAACGGTCGGATTCGTTCGGGCAATGTTCAGAAGTTTGGAAAACCACGGCGCATACAAAAACAGTGCGTTCAAGCCTTGGGGGAGCATCGCCAGAAATTCGTCCAGCTCAAAGTCGGACTTCGAGGTCTTCACCATGCAATGCCCAGACCAGGACAGATACGTGATTGCTGAAAACGCGTTGTTAGTTTCTGTTGTTAACAATCAAGCACCGAGAACTCACAAGTTGCAGACCCGATGTTTGCAAAGGAGCCTGATTCATCGTTAGTGCATGTTTAGAAGTCGTTGAATTTCGAAACGCAACCGATATTGTTCAGAATCAGCGGACGGCCATCTGGATAACATTGCCATGTCTTGGGCCAAAGCACCTGAGCCTGACATTTTATCCAGCGGTGCGTCTCGGGAACGGGTTTGGGGATCCCGGACGTCGTCCCACTGGTGTGGAAGATGAGCCCAGGATCAGTTGGTGCGACATCGGGCAGGGGCGGAAGGGGGGAGGTAACCGCCGGAAGAGCGCCCAGCTCCGGAATAGTGAGAGACGGAAGTTCGAAGTCGGTGACGAGGTTGGCGAAGGTCGGCTCAAAAAGAAGTGTTTTGCCTCCCGTCTTCGCGAACAAGTCGCGGATGATCGGGATCGTCAAACTCTTGCCTAGGACTTCGGGGATGTAGCCGGCGCGTGCTAGTCCGTAAATGTGAGCCAGGTCCGAGTATTTGACACCGGTTATCCTAAGTGAAGTTTGAGGCTTTCTGTCAGTAATGCTAGCGACGAAGGAGTCAACCGCGCTAACCAAAGACCGACAACATCGTTCTGCTTGACACCAAGTTCGCTAAGGTTTTGGACCCAGTAGGCTGCAGAGCGCTCGAGATCCTCCAGAAAGGTTTCGTATGAGACCGAAATCCACCCCGGCGAGTCGTTCGAATCCACATATTCTTGAAGAGAGGTCGAGAAGGGTATTTTTGAGTGCTTCGACTGTCCAGGATATGAAGTGAGCCATGTTGAGATTGAGAGTTTCTATGGGAGGTGGAGCTTGTATAGATCTAGGCGGTTGCATGATTTGGCATTAAGTGGCTCCGTTGGACGGACGGCGGAGGTAGGGAGGCATCCGATCGAACCCGCTGAAAGTCCACTCCATCATGGGCTGATTGTCGACATGTATTTCCCATTGATATGAAAAGTGTCAAATAGGTGCTGCTGTACGCAGCTATACACATCGCTCGAAAATCATATTGATGATCTTTCATGTTCCGAGATTGCGCGCTACTGATGCATGAAGTCGCATCTTCTGCCCGAATAGATCCACCGGTGTGAACACTTCTTCACATCGCCTCCGAAAGTGCGTGGCACTCTGGCTGTATCGGCCAATCCGAAGCATCCCACTTCCCACGGTGTTCAAGGACCGTCATTTTGTGAGCAGTGTCAAGGCCGCGGTTAAAGGGACACTTGAAAGTGACATGCAGTCAGCCAGGGTCGGTGTCAATGCCAGGCCACGGACCATTCAAAAGTCTGATTCTTAGATTCCTGTGGGCGAGATACAGCGCTGGCCGCCAGCGGTAAACAATCGTCAGGGATGCAATTGCGGATGTCCCGATCAGATGATGGCCGGCGCCCCGCGTGCCGCTCTTCTGCTTCCATTGCGTCCGAGGTATATACGCGGTGCGATGGCCATCACGAGTGAGTCTGAACGCGTGGATGGTGTACAGTTGCATGCCCGGCGTGGGTAGCCTTAGCGGGCAGTAACGGAAGTGCATGAGCAGCATGAGTCATGTCTCTGCGGGGATTGAATGTGATTTGCTGTTGAAGTCTGCCTCGCAGCGGTGGCAGGGGCTCCTCCGAACAAGCCGGGATTTCTATCAGATCATATCAATAGTACAGAGGCACAGAGATGTAGATCAGAAGAGCAAACCACCAAAGACGACCAAAAGAACAACCATCCAAGGAACCCAAGCTTTGTTGATCGTATAATCATCAGTGGCGCCTGAACTCGACCGAGGTCAGGAACAGATGATCCAAGACCGCCGACAAGCAAGACAAAGGAGACAGATGCAATAGCAGAATGATAGGAAGGCCGGGGCCGCAAGTGGCATTTGCACGCGTTGCCCGAGTAAAAATAAGACGATAAGCAGCTCGGCCTGGGGTACTGTGCAATGTAAACATCTGTGGCTGCAGTGCAAAAATATCAGTCATTCGCCCAGTTTGGGTGACCATCGTGGTTGCGTTTGCGTAGAAGTGTTGAGTTTGAATGATCCTACCAGATTATACCGCGAATGTTTGACATCTTGAATCGTGGAACGCGAGATCGTTTTTCAGGCGACTGAGTTCAGTATGGCCGAAGCCGACGGAGCATACCCATAAGAACAAGATCCTGATGAATAAAGCAAAGCTGAGACGGTGAGAAAAAGCGCACCTGTTTACCAGCACCACAGAAAGAGAGCTGAAGACGACCAAAAGAACGACGCCGAAGGATGGTATAGTCATCAGTGGGAGTCTGAATTCGACCGAGCTCAGTAACAGATGATCCAAGACCATCGACAAGCAGGACAAAGAAGACAGAATGATAACCGGAAGGCCGGCACTGGCAGTGGCATTTGCACGTGTTGCCTGAGTAAAAATAAGACGATAAGCATCGGCCTGGGGTGCTGTACTGAGGCGTTGCGTTAGGAAATGGAACTCTCTGTGGGTGCAGTACGAGACTATAAGCCATTCTCCCAGTTTGGTTGATCAATATCTGGATAACTACGAGTCCGAGGTTGTATGGTGTGTTGAATTCTACCAGATTGCGCCGTGTGACATCTTGAACTGAAGAACGCGAGATCGATAGACAACAGCGATCTGAGTTCAGTATGGCCGAGATCCAACGGACCACACACATACCAACATTTTACCACCAATATTACAAAATTACAAAAATGCGGCTCTGCTCATTGGTAAATAAAGCAAAGCTGAAGCGGTAAGAATAAGAGCACTTGTGAGGAGGCTTACACTCCGCCATAACTGGTTCGCGGTGTGCGTGGCAATGCCGCAAGGAACGGGGTTCGATTATATGACACCTAATGTGATATCTTACTGTGTGACAAGGCGGGCCGGATTCCGAAGAGCTGCTGAATATTAGGATTATCAGAGGGAAGAAAATTGGATGAGAACAAGACGGGCCACCGCTTCGCTCCGGCAAATGAGGGAAGGGACGCAAAAATAGAATTTCCAAACAACTTGACGACATTCAATCACTGGAAGTACGGGGAATTGGAGGAAGGTAAGGAAGTCTTCCAAGCCGAGCGGTCACCATCAGTCCCTTCAAATGAACTTGTAGCGAGAAGTAGTAAATTGTCCCGGGCTTTCGCGGGACTGGAGAAATTCTGCGTCGCAATTTTTCGGTATCTTGTCATTGCTGCAGTAGAAGCAAAATGCGGGTGAACGAAGGGTGAAGCGGCAAAATGAAATGAGGTGAGATCCGTAGAAGCACGAATATGCCGTCGCAGATTGCAGGCGAGAACCCAGATTATCTTTGAAGCAAATGGAATGAATGTGGGCAGTGGAAAGCGCCCACAGATCGAGCAAAGACTGGGAATGATGTCTCATAGCCTTAAGTAGGTCAGAAGGAGATATATGTCCATGTCGATGCCCAGAATGAGAGGGTATTGCCAGCGCTGATCTTTCAGGAGCCTTGTACGAACAACGACCCACGGCGGAATAAACAGACCGAGCAAGCTGAATCCATTGCCAACCGGGGTCAGCGCAGGGATGTCCGACGAATTTAGTGGGAGAAAATCGTGGACAGGGAGCCAGTACTGCTATTTTATAGATGTTTCGTTGATACGGCCGCAGTGAGAATTTTGCGTAGGGATGACCGCGGCGTAGCGAGAATCCTGCTACGAAAAACTGCGGCGGTCTGCGGATTGATTAACAGATGTCAGCTGAGGAAAACCTACTGATTGCACAAAGATGAGGATGGTACACCAATGGGGCAAGACAACACGATGTACAAGAGAAGAGGAGAGAACAAATGGAGATATTGCTGCATGGAGAAATTGCACCGCCAAACGAGCAAAATCTTAAAGAACCGTTAATACTCGCCAGGTGGCCTGGGAGTCAATTGCGACTTATTTTTGTGTTAGAGAGTATTCCGTGAGGCGGCACACAGCCTAACAAGTGGCGGATACTCCAGGTCGTTTCATGATGCTTCTGCCCAGGGCGGGGAGCGCGGGACGCGAGAATCAAAGCAAGCATGATCTACGGAAACTGAATCCCGAGGTGAGTAGAAAGTGCGAAGGGAGACGTACATTCTCTATGAAATCTAATCCGAATCAGGCAAATCGAAAAGCTCGCCAAAATTCAATAATATCAGCCCAAGACCGGAGAAATCAAAACCAAACGGAAACCCTCCATACCTACGTGGCAGAATGACGCAAACCCACCAATATACTCACACCCTCTACACGGTTGCGCGGCTCGAGGGAGACGCTCATCGTGAGCAGGTGCTCGCACCGTGCACACGGGCACTCGTCCTCCTCCTTCTGTAACCGTGGATCCGGCAGCGCGCCCATCCAAATGGCGATGCTCCGCGTTTTACCGACGGCCCCGTACGCAGATCCGTGCACCGCGAGGTTCTGCACGTCAAACGAGAGCACGGTGCGCTCGATTATTTCCCAAGCCACCCAGAGGACACGCGTTTTCAGCGCATCCTCGCTTGTATCCGCGGCGCCAACGATGACTGCGCACCGCCCACGAAAAGCGAACTCGCGGCCCTCGTGTGGCGTAAGCAGCAGCCGGTTGAGGTCGTTAAGCAGGAGGGCGAGAGTCTGATACGTTATCGGCGGGGGAAAAGAGTCGATGGCTGGTCCGTCGACGTGCAGGAGGGTGATGCGTTTTGGCGGGGCGGGGCGAGACGATCGTGATTTTATGACCCCGCGGCCGGGAGAAATGCGCGCGGATGCTTTGAATAAGGTATCCCATTGCTGAATTGGCCATTGCGAGGGGGGTGTCGGTACGGGTACATACGGCACGACAATCGGTGCAGGGCGGTATGACGAACGCCAGGTAGAGTCTGCTACCTCCCGAGCCGACGTCGTTGACGTCGAGGAGGGTGTAGCCTGCTATTTCGTTTGAAATACATTCAAAAACAGAAGAAAAACCCACAGATACAACTTGGCTGTGGACGTACTTCGGTGCTTCACTCCTCACCGGGTCGAGGCTACCGTCGCAGGGATTGCCGCAGCCATCGCATGGAACAGACCGGGAGGTACCAGTGCATCCAAGCAGAACCGCGCATTTGTAGCAGAGGGACCGGGAGGACATGGTGGTCAATGGTTAACGTTAACCGACGTCGGCATTATGAGAACCGGAACCACGCTCTGAAACAAATGATAAGATCATCTGCCGAGCGAGAGCGCAACTCAAAAGATATGTATTGCGCATTTCTAAGGCTCCAACCGTTTCCGTTTATAAATGTTTTACAGTCACAACCGTTTTTATTTTTATTTTGCTTAGGAACCTTGACAAATGATAAACAAAAATACGATTAAACGGTTATTTTTCAGAGGCCTACTCCGCATCCAACCTTGATCCAACCATGGCATCGGCTGGAAGACTGTTTGCCCCGTTCCATTGTTTAAGGCTCAAACTAGCCTCAGTGCGACTCGGCACACCGTCTTGACACCGCACCTCATGGATGAAGTGTTCGGCCGACCTTTGGTCACGGATCCCCGAAAGAGTTCAAACCGTCAGCTGCATTCGAGCAGGTTCATGAAGGCGGAAATCAGCCTTCAGTCCATCCTGCCACGAGTGTGCATCAAGGTAAACTATCTGGAATACTTTCATGCCTTCTCATTCAATTGTACCTCTGGCCGGAAAACTTTCTTTCAAAATGTTTAAAACAGTTTTTTAAACATTTGTTTTTGTTTCCGTGTATTTTACCCCCAGTCACAAACGAAAATGAAAAGGTTGGAGCCTTACACATTTCCCTCATAATCAATGTCAGGGGAACCCCCGCTCCAGCCACTTCTCTGGCTGCCTCTCTGGCCACTTTCGCCCTTCCGGCCGGATCCACTCCGGACACTTTTCCGTCCAATGCTCCAGACAGTTTTCCGTCCACTGCTCCAGATGCTCCTGCACCTGTCCATCTGTCTGTCCAACCGTCCAGGACATCTATCTGCTCTCGCTGGCATGTGCTATGCGATCAGGCCTGGTATCACTATAGATACCTCCAGACACGTGCTACTGGGTAGTTACTAATTAGTATATAAGGTTTCGCCTAGCATGGGAATCCCCATCCTTTCTTCTCTTCGGATCCCCCCGCTAGGTGCGTAGTATTTCCACTCCTGTATTCTAGTGCCTATATTTATACTTCGGATCCCCCCCCTAGTTTCTGCACCCTGCGCTGAGCTTAAGGTTGCCCTTACAGCAATCAGGGAGCTGGAATGGGTAAAAGGCCCGTATAAAGTTGCAGAATTACATCACCGCCACCATTAAGTTCATGCTGTTTGATAGTTTTGATGAAGAAAAATACCAAGCTCAAGCCAGAACAGCTGTGAGACTGATCACATCGATATATACTTGTTATGGCACAAAGTGATGGACAGTCATGCATGACCAAACCAATCTTGTACACATTATAGCTCAATTACACCCAACCGCCACACTGTTTCTGCTTGTTTTCCCATGCCACCTAACTGCGAATATCACTGTCATGATTCAGACACAAAAAGACGAGGTATTAGGACAATGATCGTAGAGGAAAACATCAAAAAACATGCGGCCACCTTTGGCATACCATACGAGACAGCACAAAAAAAATTGGAAAAAATACTAGGACACAGGGTCAGTTGAAAATCAACCTGTGGCAGACCCAAGACTATCACCCCCCAGATGGAGCATATAGTCCATTGAAAGGCATTGGGAGACCAGCAGAAGCTACTCACCAACATTGGTAACAACATCGAGCCACCAATCAGCACACGAAGGTGCTAGATGGGTATGGGTACCACAGGTGGGTTTCGAGGAAGGTCCCCTTCCTCAAGAAAGCCCAAAGGAGAGCAAGGCTTGCATGGGCACACAAGATGAGGAATATGGATGAGGAGGGTTGGATGGATATGATCTGGTCTGACAAGTCCTATGTGCATTTGGATGACAAAACCAGCCGGGTCTACATGACACACAGCGGATACAAGGATGACTGTGTCATTCTGACATTTAAACAATTCAATGTCCGGGTCATGGTGTGGGGATGTGTCACCCATGGGTGGAAGGGACTACTTGTGATTTTGGAGTACCCTGGTGGCAAGGGAGGCGGAATGACGGCAGAGCGGTACAGGGAGCAGGTCATCAAAGGGGTGCTAGAGGACACTATATGTGATTTCTGCGTGAAACGACCCGGAATTCGCTTTCAGCAAGATGGTGCATCATGTCATAAGGCCAAGAGCACACACCAATGGTTTTCCACCCAAGAAATTATCCTATTCCCTCATCCAGCCAGCTCCCCTGATCTCAGTCCAATAGAGCCTGTCTGGCACAAGCTCAAGAAGCACATCTGCGAGCACTGGCCTATCCCAACAATGTTTGAGAGCCTCAAGAAGGTGGGGATGGAGGAATGGGAGAAGCTGTTAAATGCCAAGTCACTAAAGGGGGAAAGTCCAGGGGAACTCCAGGGAAGTCCAGAGCTGGATGTGCGGAGTTGTTCAGACTACCCGAGGAAGTCTGGAGAACAATCTAGTTATCCACAACACCACCCAGGTGAGCATTCCAGCCAAGACCAGTGGACAAGACAAGATATGGAGTTGTTGGAGTTCGGAGGAACACCGGAGGACGACTCAGATGCAAGAGGAAGTCAGGCAACATTAATTATCAATTCCCCTTCGCAATCAATTTTCTAGTCTCCCTACCTTTCTCAATTTTTATTCCCTTTCATATTGAGTCTTGCCCCCGACTCTGGTGCCATGTTTTCCCACTGTTTTCTCCTCAAACTTCAAGACACAGACTTGAGTGTCTGGTCGTACTTGCTTGAAACCTCACTTAATGCGAGCGGGCCTTTCGGAGATCATCTGTGTACTTTCGCAACCTGTGGTTCTCTTGTTGCCTTCTTCTTGTTTTCAATCCTGTAGCAGGGAAAGGGGATGGCCACGGTGAGGGACATGGCAGATACAGACAAAGAGTGGAATGATGGCTCACTAGTACATGCGGATATGTATGTAATACCACCACACTGCCCTCCTCACCTTCCTGCTGTGACCATCAAATCATGTTTGTCTCCAAGTTTTCGTCAGCAACTATGGTTCAGCCCTGCCTGTGCTGACTTCAGATCTCTCGGAGTCATACAGGCTACTGCTCCGTTCTTGATTGAGAGGTCTTGCAAATAGAGGCAAGCTCATCAACAGATTATTCTACTGAGGAACCCTGATTCCAAGGGAAATCCTTCGCTTAAAAGGTGTTCTACTGGGAAACCCAGATTCCAAGAATTTCTCCCACCGGCCATTCTCCAGAACCGGAAATACGGCGGCAGGATGGGAGTTGTCATTTACCGCCAGTTCCCCCCAGATAAAATTGACTTCATATCTTCCTCAATGCACTCTAAACAATGTTCTGGCTCATACATCATGAAGGACACAATAGGGGAGGGGATCAGCTAAGTGCCAATAGTGCATCAAAATTGATGGGACATTCGGCAGGCTTTCTCTGCCCATTTCCTCAGAGATCCCACTGGCAGGAAAAGATAATGGCAAGGATACATTTCTTGAATGTTTAAATCTCTCCACCAGTATTCGGTTCATTTTACTCCTTTGGGTTCGAGAAATACAAGAATTTATATATTGGCCACATAGTGATAATCTGGCAACATTTGTAGTCAAAGTTGCACCAGAATTCTCTGCCGTGATATGGAGCATCAACATCGGTCTGAAATACTGCAAACTCGAGTGAAAACAGCTGAAAAGTGGGGAGAAATCTTCGGAATGCCACAGACTTCAACTGGATTGATCTCGATCTTCCGGCCGTCGTCGGAGGGGTTGTTCAATAGTTTTTTCAAAGATTTTCCCAAAAGGTGGGGTTTCCCTTACAATCAGGGCTCCTCAATAGAATAATCCCTCATCAACGATGGATGACGACGGTGGAATTAGGTCAAAATGGACCGATCAGTGATACACAGCCTAGACGTGACCAACGCCACGTCAGATCCACTCGTAACGCCCCCACCTTGAGCACTCCGGGCTGACACTACGAAAACTTCGAACAAGGTGAGGACGCTTCTGGTAGAGGAGTTCCCTCATTCCTGATCATTTGCGCATGAAGGATGTTCTCAGCCATGCCACCAGAGCTCACCGATCGTATCATCGACTTCCTGTGGGATAGACAGCCAGACCTCCGCGCGTGCTCGCTGGTGTGCAGGCAGTGGCTTCCATCGAGCAGGCGCCATCTATTTGAATCAACCACGGTCCGACCCGACGCCCGATTCCCCCGTTTCTATCCAGTGTGGTCACAAAGTATGCGCGGACCCTGGATTTTCGCCTTAGGACACCTGAAATCGACCCCCTTGGGCCCGAAATTCTCCACCATATGCCAATGGTCCGGAATCTACGAAATGTGGTCCTGGGATCATTACCGCCATCACCAGAAAACTTTCCAGTCCTTTCGAGGGTCGTAAAGCTGTCCCTCCAACACACCGAATTCCCCTCTTGCGCTGAGTTGGTGAAGTCCCTGGCGAAATTCCCGGCCCTCCGCGAGTTGGAGCTAGCCTGGGTGACCTGTGTAGATGTCGGCCTTAATGCCTGGCCGCGGTTCCCATCCGGCCTGGAATATCTGTCAATCCAAGGATTCGCACGGACTCCAGGTATCCTGCAGTGGCTCTCGTCCGATGACTACCCACGAACACGCGCACTCGCCCTCCACATCCCGAACGACGCGCCGGACCCTGCCTTGCTCAGCACCGTCTCGAAATTTTTGCGCTGTCTCGATGGGCATTTGCAGTACCTCAGACTCGCCATGTATCCATCACCAAACCTGCAATGTGCGAAGGCTGGAATCCAACTGTTGCTGGTTCAAAAGCTGACTCATTACAGCGTCCCTCGCTGTGCTCGACCTGGGGGCTGAGCAATGTTCAGCGTCTGCGCATCGGCCACGGTATCTATTTCTATCCGCCTACGACGCCTGGGACATCGGGGATGTGCCGGACATTCCGTAGCGTCCTTGCGACGGCTTTCGGATTGGCCTCGAACAATCAGCTCGCCGAGCTCATCTTCGACGTTGAAATCTCTCCTGATATGTGGTCGTTCAGCTCGGATTCTTTTTTTAAAGGGCTGCTCCGCGACCACACGGTGGCGCAGATCCCCGTCGTGCGACTTCATGTCCTTCGGGGCTCGCATAGCTATGACGCTGCGGCGAGACATTGTAGGCAATTCGCTGTGTACATGGGTGAGAGAGGGTATGTAGGTAGGAATATCTTGTACTCTGCAGACGAGGTGCGTGATTCCTCTCTTCGGTTTCTCTGCTCAGAGTTCACCTCTAGGGCAAATAATCGGGATTCACTGAACAAAGATCGAAGTTGTATAAGACCTGGTTCGCTTGCTGCATTTCTGACTCTAGTTACATATACTCTTGTACTAAGCACGCATGTCCAGTTAGCTCAAGCGAGGAACTGAATACCATTGTCGCCTGCACAGTATGAACTATAATATTGAGAATTACCGGAAGTTAGCCTTGAAAGCAGGATGAAACGGGCTTGTTGAAAAAACACGTCGGTTTGACGAAATAGTTAAATGACTTCGATTCCTAATTGTGTTGGAGTTGAATCAGTCCAAACTGTGGTTTCAACTATACGGGGCAGGAAGTGGGAAACGTCGCAGCGGGAATGCCGCACCCCGAGGTTGAGATTGATCCTCAGACAAGACTCGGATGTGTGGGCGACAGAAATGATTACTGTGAGTGCACATTGGGTATGAACTGGATAGAGCTCTATGCCGCTCCTGTCTATTATCGAGCAAATGTATTGAGCGAAAGACCGGATACGACCACCCTCAGCCGGATGCTGCCGCTTTTCACCTCCTCACAAGCTATACCGTCCCTCGTCGTCCTCACAAACCCACGCCTTCCCATCCCACACACTTCGCATCGGATACCGGCAGTGCGCGCGCTCCGCACCCTGCCCATCCGAGCCCACGATCGTATCCGGCGCGATCCCGCCCTCTACCCAGTCCACCAGCGCCAGGAAGACGTTGTGCGCCGAATCGTTCACGAAATTCGTTCCTGGGATCTGCCCCTGCCCGAGTAACGTGGCTCCCAGCCCGCCGAAGCAGTGCCCCAGCCCGGGAACGAGGAAGAGGCGGTAGAAGTCATCTAGCGCGGATGGGGGGAGGCCGAGTGTGGAGGAGACGAGATCGTACATGCGCTTGGAGTTCGTGGAGGGGATGAGCTGCGGGAAGGTGAGTGATGAAATGGAAACGCGGGAAGAGGGAAGAGGGGGTGAGAAAGGCACGTACCGGATCCCGCCGGCCGTGGTAGGAGAGGAATTTGCCCCCGCGCGCACGGAATGCGGAGAGGTCCCCGTCCCACGTCGCCCCCCCGCCCGGGTTGACCGCATCGAACAAGGCTATGTCATGCAGGCTGAAATTGGAGAAATCGTGCTCCGTGACGTTGAGCACCGTGTAGCGCTCCCAGTCCTATATGTGCGTAGTGTCGTTCAGCTGCAATTTATTTTCGATAATTCAAGAGGTGCATACCGCGGCCAGGATGACAAATGCCCCTCCGAAGATGATTCCACCGAAGGGATCTGCCTCTGCGCCGGGTGTATAGCGCGGATAGAGGAGCTCGCCGGACGCACTGCGGAGCGGTGTGTATATGTTTCTGAGCGCCTCCACCTGGACCGGCGTTAAACACATCTCCGTTTCGTTAGCCTGCCCGGCACTGCAACGGAGCGCGTCGACGTTGAATACACAGTCGTCCGGCTCTGTAATAATCCCGTCATGCACTCCGTCGAGCCCGTCACACTGGCGCAGAATCTCCGCCGAAATGGCGTTCCATAGCGTGGGCAGGATGAACTTCGGCGACGTCATGGCGTCCGCCGCGGTATCCGGGCTCGTCGCGCCAATGTAGTGCCCAAGCAACCCGATCCAGCCCAAGTAGCGGTTCACGTCCGTCGCCGGTGCGCCCGCGATGATGCCGTCGAAGTCCTCAGGGTACCTCAGCGCCGCCTGTGTGCCCTGCCGCCCGCCTGACGAGCACCCGGAGAAGTACGACTTGGCGGGAGGCGTGCCGTAGTACGCTTGCACGAGCTGTTTCCCGATCACCGCCTCGACGTGGATGGCGCGGAAGGTGAAGTCGTTGATCACCTCGGGGTGATTGAGGAACGGCAGCCCGGTTTGGCCGTCGTGCCCGTTATCCGAGCCGATAGCGGCGAAGTGGAGGGAGGTTGCGTAGTCGAGGTCGGGGTAGTTTATGCCTGTGGGGTGCGAGCGTGCAAAATATAATTAATGATATAATTTGACCGAAAAATCAGCTCAACGCACATCCGCCGAGTCCTCCGTTCCCCAGGCCCATGAAGCGTCCGTACCAAGTATCGGGCAGCCATGCCTCAGCATGCACAGCAGACGTGGCGGTTGTGTTGATGACCAGATATACACGGCACAGTGGAGCAGCGCTGACCAAAGCCACCGATTGGCAAGAGCCGGCTGTCGAGACGTTCGCGGGTGCGGCGATATATGCGGCATCCAGAATAGTCGTGTTTTCGAGCTGGAGGGTATTTTTCAAAGCGAGACATTTGACAGATGGGTCAGCCGCGCGCGCAAAAGTTGATAGAAGACCGAGAATCGAAGCTGCGAGTATTGGAAGGTGAGCCATGATACTTAGAAAGGGTAGTTCCCACATTATTATATATGCTCCAACCGTATCCATCCAGCCCGCTACCGAATCCTAAAACTGATCTCTTGTGTGAGTCACTGCGGGGCCGCGCAATTAGTCAAGCACATCTCGCCGTGTCGTCCGGGTTCCATCCATTCCTGCCGAATACCTACTGTGGCATAGCCCGCGTACCGGTGAGTAAGGTACGGCGTTGCATAGTATTAGATCCGAGGAGAAGACTTGGCGAGAGGAGTCCAGCAAAGTCATGCGTTTTCGTCGTGTTATACTTGTCCAGCTCGCTGTTATACTTTCCAGCGAGGTGGAAAAGTAATTTCCCTCGTGACTCGCGAGTCGGGTTGGGTCGCAGCAAGTGCATCTTTGCAATCCTAGTTCACCGTGTGAGTCGGACCGTCCGTAAGGATGGGCACGGATCTACCGCGGGTACAGCCTGGGCGACACCGTACCCTGCACCCTTCACACCGTACCTGCGAAGGGTACGGGTTTATACCGTACCTGCCACACCCTCGGATCCGTAGATCCGAGGGGCCAACCCGCATTTAGCCTTGGAAAAAGGACGAATAAGCGTTTACTAAGGTGCAATTCGGGTTCAACAATATCGACCGCACTCACGATGTAGGAACATATTGCGGGTGATGGGGCGATCGAATCATCTGGGACTTCGCGAATTATCGACCGAGGCAGAACTAGCTCCGGACTCATCGCCTCTGCTGCACCGCAATGGTGGCAAGTGATCTCGCATTCTATACCTACCTTTTTTCAGCTCATAAGCGCGGCGTGACGATGTAGTCGGTCAGAATGGCTTGGTGGAGGCTCACACAAGAGATCCCGTGATATCGCAGCGCAAAGGATCGTATAGCGTGGTGAAGGACAAGCCAATGACAAGCAGGTGATGACCTATGCTAGAGGTCGCTGCCAAGCACGCACAACGTCCTCGGACCGACAGCCCGACCACCACAACGGTCCGGGACAAGATGGTAATAATGATGGTATAATCCGACCACGAAAGAAGGATCTCACTAGAAGTTGTATATTGGGCGACCCGATGTAAATATGTTGAATCTACTTAATTCAAAATTCTGAGTATGAAGTCGGGCTTCAAGTGAACTGAAAGCAAGCCTGTTTTGAGCCTGTTATTACTGGAATCACCTTCCATTCTGGGCTGTTACTTCTTCTTTTCTTGCAACTCTCTAGCCTAATAGGCCTATGTTCTTTCGCACTTGCCTGCACCGCTCCACGATTTCTCAACCCGACCACACGCCGGCCAGAACAGCGGCAGCCGGATGACCAAGTCCGCATTACGCGTCGGCTGCCGATCATAAAGCGGCTCGCGTATTATCCAGAGGCGATGCATTAATCACTCTTGGGGCATGCGCTACGGCTGCGGATGCAACACATAAAAGGTGCCCGTCGCCAACACATCCAATCACCTTTATTTGAATCCTATGTCGCCGTTCAAGACCACCCTGCCCTTCAGCGCCTCACGCAACATGGGCCTCCTCTCTGGCATTCTGCTCACATCTCTGATTGGGAACACATACGCCGCATACCACGATTTCGGGATCCCCGCCTCGAAAGCGACCGTCGACGTCCGGGTGTTCAACGTCGCGAACATGACCCTCCTGAACGAAACGCACGCGTTTATCCTCCCCGTGGTTCCGGGGCACGAATCCGCGCCGTTCCCCATGTACTCTTTCCTCGTGGAGCACAGGGCGTCCCAAAAGCGACTCATGTTCGACCTCGGGATACGAAAGGATCCCGAGAACACGCCTCCTGCCATTTCGGTCGCGTTGGCTTCCGGGTTCGCACAGCTTGAGCCCTATAAGGAGATCGCGGTGTTGCTTCAAGATGGAGGAATTAACCTCACGAGCATCGATGCAGTGATTTGGAGGTGAGTCGCCCCAATCATTTATATGTTGCAGCTCTGATATTCTCCGCGCAGTCATGCACACTTTGACCATGTCGTACGTCGGTTGTATCTTTTGAAGTTCATGGCCAATCGTTCTCCAGGGCGACATGTCCACATTCCCTAACACCACTGGCATCATAATTGGGCCGGAGACGGACACCTCGATCTACCCGGACAATCCCAATTCAAGTCTGCAAGCCAGCGATTTCGTGTGAGTCTCATACACCATGTCTTTCTGGGTTGTGGTTCACATACATTTCGGTAGCGGCCACAACATCACCAAGGTAGACTTTGCCAACTCGAAGTTGACCTTCAGCGGCTTGAAGGCCGTCGACTATTTCGGCGATGGGAGCTTGTACCTCCTTAATACTCCTGGTGTGAGTACTTGATTCGCCAATAAAGATACGGCGTACTGACATTTCCCCAGCACCTCGCGGGGCATATAACTGCCCTCGCCCGCGTCACCCCTACCTCCTTCGTCGTGCTCGGCGGCGACACCTTCCACCACGCCGGGCAGGCCCGCCCGCGCCCCGCCTTCCAAAAGAACTTCCCCTGCCCCGCCCACCTCCTCGAAGACGCCAAGTCCGCCGTCTCCACCGACTACTTCTGGTCGCACGACTCCCGCCCAGGCGCCTTCGACCTGCGCTCGCGCGCGCAGGCGCTGCTCGGGATCTCCGACCTCCCGGACCGGTTCTACGCGGACCCGGTCGCGGCGGGCGTGTCGCTCGAGAAGGTCGCCACGTTCGACGCGGACGCGGACTTCCTCGTCGTCGCGGCGCACGATATCAGCCTGCGCGACGCGATCCCGTACTTCCCTGCGTACATCAACGGGTGGAAAGCGAGCGGGTTGAAGGAGAAGGTGGTATGGGAGTTCCTCGACAGGGCGAACCCTGCCTTTGTGTTCAGTCCGACGTGAGTGGTGCCTGTCCGCTCTACGTGCGTAATTCGGCGTCTGATGTGGTATTCGTGTAGCACCAGCAATGGGACGGCGTGATTATTGATGTCCTGGTATATATCTTCAGACGAGAGAGGGACGATAATGGCACCATGATAACTTACCTTGGCAGTCCTAATTGTCCTAAAATACATCCACAACGCCTGCAATAAATGACGGTTGAATACTAAAGAGCTAAGTGAGAGTCCCGTGCAGCCGGCAATATCTGCATCCATGCTCAGACTTCTCTGAGCGGTCTTGAAATTAATTCACCGTGAGCGATAGATCAGTGAATAAGTTAAAGACGGACCCGGGACCGGAAGTCATAGCCCGTACATGCATCGCACGAGGATCAGTTCGGATGGAGGCGCAAGCATCTACCGTTTCTTTAACGAAATGACGAGGTTTTGTGAGTATATGTTTGTCCTATTTCCTTTAGTCTATCCCCATTCCGTCTCCTCTCGACCACGACTCACAAGCGGCGAAGCAGTGTTCAAGTTCAGAATACCTCCATTTGCCTAAATCCCATGCACTGCGCCTTTTGATTGATTCCTCTGCACGTTCTCCATTATTTGATTAACTGTACCGCTATCTTCATCCACGTCTTCTGTTATCTTCCCTCAACAGAGATCTCCTGTCCTGTATTGTCTCTGGCATCTGTCCCTATAGCTTGCGCACACGTTGCTGCAGCGACGTCCTGTCCATTTCCACCACAGTACCAGATATTTTTTTCGTGTGTAATTATTCTCCCTGCTCCCACAATCTCCGATGTTCTGGGCCTGCGGAACGACTGCGAGCTCTCGAAGACCGAACGAATTGGGACTTTTGAGGCATAGAGGCGCGGCCTAAAATTTCATGGGTTAGCATTTCCCGCTATGTCGTAGCATCTTGGATTTTTCATACTGTGGTCACGATAACCGGTGCACATATATAATACCCCGCCCTCACTTTCCTGTGAACCCACACTATTTTTCTTCCGGTTTTCTTTTCTTTTTCCTCCCATGCCCATGTTCAATCGGGTCTCTCCTCGCACCTCTCCTCTACCCTTGCCATATTCAAACATTCAGGAGTCCTCAGCTACTTGACTTTCGCTATTAAGGCATCTTTTCTCCAACTGAATTATATCCAAGCACTCATTATTGTGTGCCTACTTGGCTTTCACTATCGGTTCTGTTGTTACCTCCACCTGAAAATTTACGATGCGTCAAAATTTGTCCCTTCAAGATCATTCTGCTGCTTGGCTCTCAATCCTCGTTTCGTCGTTCCCTCAACCTGCAATTTTCCGGAAGGATCGCATTCGAGCATTCAAGGTTCTTGGGTTGCCCTCGCCATTGGTTTGGTCGCTCCCTTATTGCAACCTTCTCAATATTTTTATATCTCGGTATTGTTTCTGTATATCCGCGCAATCTAAGGTCAACTCGTGTTTTGTCGCAGGCGAGCCGGAGCTGGGAGGAAAACCTTCTTTCTTGGCTCGAGCCGGTGCGCTTTTGATCTTTCTGACCCTCCCTAAATGTAAATAAAATACACGCACCTCTTCACTTTTTATCTTTTGTTTTCCGGCAGGCACTATGTACTCCTGGCGGTGTTCTAGTGCGTATGCTGCACATCTAATATATTTCTTTTTTTTCATCTTCCAAATTGCCGGAGCGAAGCGCAGGCACGTCTTGTGCCATTATGGCAACTGCCCTGCACTTTGCCCCCTGTGTTATGAACAGTTCAAAACCGTTTAAAAACGAAAACGGTTGGAGCCTTATTCCTGAGCATCATTGCGGGCAACTGCGAGCAAGCTGCGACCATCGTAGGCGACGCCGGTGGGCAAGCTACGGACTGCTGCGTAAGCTGACGCCGCCACGTGCCTTTGATGGCTCGCGTCGCGTCGCGCTGCTTAAGCTCTCCTACGGTATTCTCGACACGTCGTAGTTGATTATTATATCCAATGAATACAACACTTGTATTTGAAAGTTTTCAACTGCGTCCGATCACATCACGGTTGTATTCTGGTGCAAAGAAGTCCATTTCGCTTAGGCAGTGCTCATGCAGTCAATGCGGCAGCGAGCAAACGCTGGAAGTCGGGGGTACCCATGCCACCTGAAGAAGAAAAACAAAAAGATCAGTTGGGATATACAGAAAAGGCGAAGAAAGGACACACTCAATGGATCCCACCCTTCAGCTGCGTCGAAGGCAACCTGCGAAGACGAATGTGTAAAGCAGAGATACGTCCAAAGAATGAGATGGCGCACCGTATCCTCATCGCAAGAGAAGCCCGAGTTGTGCCCAATCGTAATGTCGTTGAACGCAGATGGGTTAGCGTATAAGAATGGGTTGAGGAATCCGAGCGCAGGCTTGCCCGCTGCAAGGAGCTGGTCATTCACCAGCGCAATCATAGCAGCGACACTCGGTGAGGAAGCCGACGTTCCGCTGACACCGCCCACGAATCCGTCAGCTTCAATCAGGAAGTTCCAGCCTTGGAGCGAGACATCAGGGTAGCCTCGTCCCGTTTTGTTGAAGTCGCCCGTAAAGTTGGCTGGGATGGTCTCAAGGAAGGCTGCGACGGCGTCGGACTGGTAGGACGGTTGGGGGAAGACGTCGGAGAACCCGCCGCCGGTGAAGTTGACGGCGACCTCTACAATGAAAACGCATTAGTGAGGTTAATAGTAAAGAAAGTGAAAGGGACGAACCGGGGTTAAATCCAATGGTGGACCCAACCGAGGTCAAGTACGGGCAAGAGGCGGGGAACACGGCGACGAAGAGGCCACAGTCGAAACCATCGTCATGGTTGCCGTTGACGCCACCCTGGAGAACATGAGAGTGAGGCAGATGAGGAACAGATACACGTACGTCGCCAGAGGCAAACAAGACAGAGATACCGCGTGCGCTTGCCGCAGCATACCCGTCGCAAATTTTCCTGTGGAACTGTAAGTACATCGAAGGGTTATAAGGAAAGAACTGACGTAGCCAATGAAGGACCGAAGTTGGACTCGAGGTCGCCGTACCTACGTATGGAGGTGAGGCACCGACTTTTGAGCAGTCAAACATCCAACTTACGACGTGGTCATGACGGTAGGAGGTTGAGGAGAGCTCGCGAGGAAGGTCGTGGTGTCTAGCAGGGCCGTAGGGAAGTCGAGGCCGCCGACAGTAAGGAATTGCAACGGAACTTCGCTGGCGATACCTACACGCGAAGATGAGAACACAATCACGGGCTCAGATAGCATAGTACGAACCTGCCGTGTACTCAATATCAAGTTGAGCCTCGATGCCAGCCGAGTTAGGGAACTGCGGGTTGGTTCCGCCGTCGATGGAAAGGCGGAGGAAGGTCTGGTTGGCGCCGGAGGGTAGATCGGGACGGAATTGTTTCATGAAGGCCTATGGAGGACATGAGTTTCAGCAACACACACAACAGTCGTCGATGGTATACCTGAAGATCATCGATCTCTGCGAGTTCGTGAGCCCCCGGAGCACAGAAAGAAGAGGCAAATCTCACCCGCCCACTGCTGCTCATATCCAGTAACAAGCAGCGGGTTGTTCTGCTGAGTCGCGGGAGTGGTCGGAATATTATACAAGGCCTGCAAACATGCAGGGGTGATAGAGTTGTTAGGGTCGTTGACATCGCATTCGGCAGGAGCGGTCGCGTCGCGCCTCAAGTTGGGGACGTCGAAGCGAATGGACTGTCCTATCCGCGGGTCTGGGGTGGTGAAGGCTGTACTGGGGTGGATGACGTCCACGTGACCAACGAGCTCGGAAGGTAGGGAGATGGAGAGAGTGCGCATGATGGGGTCGGGGAGACCGGCGTGTGTGAAGTTTGTGTAGTTGGCGCCGAAAAGCTTGTTGGCCTTGGATACAGGCAGCGAGACCGACACCCAGTCGCCATACGGCGAGATGACCGAGGGCTTGAGCCCGTTCACGGACGCGAAAGAGTTGAAGGCGTTCACAGCGTCAGATGAGGGCGCGACGAAGGATTTCACCTGAACATTTGTGTGAGTGAAAGCGGATGGAAGGAAGCAAAGACTGACCTCGTCTTGCGAGAGCCATTCCCTAAAGTCGGCGCTTCCAGGTGTGGAAATAGAGAGAAGCTTGTTGTGGAGTCCAGTGATGTTGTTCGAGGCCAAACCAAAGCGGAGGGCTAGCATGTGGCTGTCGGCGGCTGGCCCTTTGCTGGCGAATCCAGGTGGAGCAGAGTTGCGGTGTTCATGCTGGACTAGACTGCCAGCGGACACGGCGCGCGCGATGGAAAGAAGGCTGACTAGACGAGCGAAAGACATGGCAACTCAAGGACCCGTCTACTCTTGCCAAAAATGACGAGCCGTGTTTATAGAACATGGGGATCGCGTTCTGTTTGATTGGAGACGCAGAGAACAAGTTGCTTTACCGACAAGTTTGACTGTAAACTTGGGATCGTGTGGTCGCGCATCACATGCTGGTGTTGGATTCCCGTAACTTTCGGTGCGCAGCACCTTCGTTGTAGTGGTTTATCCCACCACGGGTGCTTGTAGCCGTAGCAAGCAGACGCGTGGACGGGGAAGCTGGAAAGAAGTTAATCAGGGAAGTTGCTGTGGAGCCTTACAGAAAGAAGTTGATCAGGGAAGCTGCTGCGGAACCTTACAGAGGGCAGAGTTGATCATGATGTGGGGAAAGACAACTTTGCATCAATCTCACACCGCGACGTGACCACGTCGACCATCCCAATCGAACTTAAAGGTTGAACACCATGTGTTTCGATAGTCCTCTGCGACCATGTTCTTCTTCCGCGCCCTCGCTGCCGCCCTCTTGGCTGAAACCACCCTCGCACTGTCCCCAGCGGCCCACACTGCGTCTGGCCAACCCGTCTTCGTCGCCCCGAGCGGGTCGCGCGTGAAGCCATCCGGCCGAAACATGGAGGTCTTTGCGCCTAACGGGACCCTCATCCATACTTTCGAGAACGTTATCCCGACGAACCTCAAAACCAAGCGCGCTTCATCTCAACCGATTCGGCGGCAGGATCTGAGCGTGACCGAGGCCTACGCCCAGTTCGGTCCAACGGATGTGATACAGTCATTCAACACCACTTTCGTCGTTCCTCCTGCCCCGACGACATTTGAAAGCCAGATCATCTTCATCAGTGCAAACGTGCAACCCTTAGACGCGAATGGTGTTCCATTCGGCAATCTTCGCGCTGCTCTCCAGGTCTGTGCGAGATTTTAGTCTGTGGAAATTGAACTGAACACGACTTTAATCTCCAGTACGGAGGTAGCTGGGTTCAGGGCGGCCCCTTTTGGACATACGCGATCCAGCTCGAGATTCCCCCAAGCGGATTCCTCCAGGTCACCAACGTCGGCAATCCAAACCCTGGCCTCGACGTCGGTCAGCGTATTATCAGTACGCTGGTGCATGACACCGAACTCACTGACCCCGGCATCTTCTGGTACATCGCGTCGTTCGACAACGTTCCCGACGCGCCCGTCCTCGAAGTCGGCTGGCAGGTGTCCCCACAGATAGCCGCTCTCGAGTTGGAGGAGGAAGGTGTCTTCCAGGCCAGCGATTATCCCGCCGGCTCGTTCGTCTTCGAGCAGGTTAATCTCAACTTGACCACCGGCCCGCCGACGATTTCGTGGAATACCAGTGTGGACCCCACCACGAATGTGGAGGTCACGGTGGACGTCGATGGGTCGGAGAACGCTCAGATTTCAATCGTTTTCCCCAGCTCGTGAAGTAGCATAAAATGGATGTATTGCAAGTTGAATTATTACAATCGATTTTTTTTGTTACTTCGACCGTTGGCTGAAAGTACTCCTGCGCCTAAATTTGAAATACTTGGCCGCTGAGTCTGCACGTGACATTCCTAACTTGAACTCTGCCAAAACTCCATCGACGTGAACACTCGTATGCCGTTTCGAGTAGTTGACAGTTGCGGTCTCCACAGCGGCCATTGTACGCCGCTGAGTGCTTCGCAGGCGGATCGCGACCCATGCATACGAGTTCTATGATGTTCGTGAGCCTTCCAATCAGACTGACAAGGTGCCGCGTTCCCGAGATCTATTGTAATAGCTACAGTTCATGGCGAGAAATTACGTTGTACCTTTGAGCGCTAAGATACCGGCCAGCTAGTAGTCCACCGAGCGCCCCAATTGACGGGCGCCTCCAGAGTTTCGGGCCCACATGTCCCAGAGCGGAGTTTAAAGGCTTCGGACAGGCTCAAATTTATAAAGAGAGAGAAGAGAAGAGAAGAGAAGAGAAGAGAAGAGATACCGTATCATTCAGATGTCTCAATTTCCGCAGTCGTGACTCGTTGAGGAATTCTGTTGGCTTGGTCGAGGAATTCTATTGGCTTGCTGTTGGCGGGACCGCAATGCGACACGAGTTTTGCACATCAGAGATGTCTCAGAGTTTCTTGATGCACCTCCACAATTGGCAGCAGCATGCGCAGCACTTCGAATCCGAGGCAGAATCACCCCGGCGTGTGATCCAGATCGAGGAGCTCAAAGCAGGTATTGAAGTCTTCGTGTGCGTGAATAAGTAGTAGCACAAGGTCTTCGCACTGATTCAACCCACCTACCTCCAGAGTATGGTTCTTTTGCGCGCCACCTTCCTCGCGACCTTCGTTGCGCTCGCAACCGCCACGCCAACAGGCCGCCAGGCGCTCGTCGTTCACGAACATCGTGTCCGACCTGCTCAGGGTTTCGTGAGCACTGGCCCGGCTCCATCCGATGAGCAGCTCACGCTCCGCATCGCGCTCAATCCCAACAACATTGCTGGGCTCGAGAATGAGCTGTACGCAGTGTCCGACCCGAGCAGCTCCCGCTATGGCCAGCATCTGACGCCAGAAGAGGCACGTCGTTGTATTTCTGCAGCCGTTTGGTCTCTGACGCGTCGAACAGGTCGCCGAATACGTCAAGCCCTCCTCCGACGCGCTTTCCGTCGTGACGTCCTGGCTCCAGACGAACAAGATCTCTGCGAGCACCATCTCCCCCGCAGGCGACGTTTTGCAGTTCGAGATCCCCGTCTCCCAGGCGAACTCGCTCTTGAACACCGAATTCTCCGTCTTCAGCCATAAGGCCAGCGTTGAGACAAGCATCCGCACGTTACAGTACTCGCTCCCCGCCGAAGTCTCCCAGCATGTTGCATACGTCCACCCGACGACGAGCTTCTCGAACCCGTTTGCAGCACCAAAGCCCCAGCCGCTTCCTACCAAGAACAGCAAGCGCGACATTGACCCTACCTGCGCGGATATCACCACGATTTCGTGCCTGCGCGCCGAGTACGGCCTCCCCACTACGCCTGCGACGCAGACAAACAACGTCCTTGGAGTCTCGGGATATACGAATCAATTTGCTAATTTTAACGACCTCAAGGTGCGTTTTGTGGTCTGTTTGGATTCTTTTTCTCAAACCACATCTAGGACTTCCTCGCGGAATTCCGCCCCGATCTTCCTGCCACGACCAAGTTTGACGTCCAGCTGCTCGACGGTGGATCCAACACCCAGCTGCGAGGATTTGCTGGTGTTGAAGCGGTTCGTACTTCGCCTTTCATTCTAATGAAACCTCAATGGTCGTTTTCAGTGGGGACGGGCATCGGCCGATCGGAGAACGGCAGCTTTGGCCGTGTTTGGTTGGCAGAGACAGTTGGTTCCACTTTTGTAAATGTATCTACATTTTATCCAGGCACTTTGGCATCTTTGACCGAAGAGAAAGTGGCCATTAAATCGACGTAAGAGCACAGCTGTTTTGTCGAATTTTTTATACTGCTCAGATACTTGAAGGATATCCCAGATTTTGCGAGACAACAGTCGTCTTTGAGGAAGATGAATGGATGGTAAAAAATTGGGCAAGACAGTCTTGTGGTCGTGCTAATTTCCTACAAGTCAGCCAGCGGAGCCAAGAGGATTCGTCTAGAATTGAGAGAGCCTATACCTTTTTCGTGGCGGCAGTTTAACGCGTTGAGTCACGTCCGTGACAAGTCCTAATTTGAGAACGCGCCGCTCCCCTATCCTCAAAACTTTCATCCGCACCTCAAATTCCACAACGATTCGACACAAAACACTTTACTTAAATGCTCTGGATTGATTCTGCCTATGCCTCCACCGTCCAAAAACCAGGCCAAAGGTAGAAAACTAGGTTTATCTAACGGCTGCGATGAAAATCTGGCTCCAACGGATTCTGGGCTCGTACCTGACAACACTGCACCCCTGAAACCCAGACCGGCCCTCGAACTCTAAAGGCTCAGATAGTGGAGAAGGATATCATCATTGGCCAGCTGGAGACTCGGGTGGCTGACTTGGAACACGAGGTTCTTCGGCTCCAGAATGCTCACCAGGAGGCTTTGCGGCTTTCCCAAACCCTTACCGAAAGGAACCGTAATCTTTCCCTCACCAACATCAGCCTCAACTCCCTAAAACGAAAAGCCGAAACTTCCCTGACCGACGAACTTACTAAACGACACAAACGGATAAAGAGACTCGAGCGCGAGCGCAGCAGCACAAAGGAGGTTACTAGCGCGTCGATCTCGGACCTGGAGGAAGCACTAGAGCAGAAGTCAGCCTGCATAACACAACTAGAACGGGATCTTGTCTCCACTCACACTCACATCCTCTCGTGCGACTCCGCCATTGCTGTGCTGAAAGCCGACCTTCGTCATAAACAAGCGCTCATAACGGCTGGTCGAAAGCGTCTGTATGCATCTCAGAAACAGGTCCAGAGAGCCCAGTCGTCGCTCAGAAAGGTCCGGACCGACTACAAACAATTGCGCACTTGGAACCCCACGGAAGGCGGGCAGTACCACTCAGCAGCACGTAAATTGGCACGGGACTTGATCCATGCGGGGTGTGCTGCGGGAAAGGTTGCGTCTGCAGTACAAAGCTGTGCTGAGGCGTTCGGGATAAGGATTCGTCGACGATTTATGTCACGACGAACAGTGAGCCGAGCGATTGATGAAGGGGGGAAGTACGGGGAAATACAGCTTGGCCGTGAAATTTTGAATGCAGAAGGTACGGTTTTCGTTCTACTGCAGTAATCTTCTCTAATCCAGTACAGGTTTTGTTGAGAGCTCCGACGGGACGACTCACCAGGGAATAACAGTCGAATCCACACACATCACACTACGTGTCCCGTCCTATGCACCTGGGGTCGATGATTCCGACAAATCCACCTGGAAACACCGGATTCGTTTCGTCAACGTTGCACCAGCGCTTGATCATACAGCCCAACGCCAATTTGACGGAACTCTTGCGACAGCTACCCGGATCGCAGATACATACACCCGCAGTCCGCTTGCCACGCAGGAGCAGAGAATTATGGACAGCGACGACTACTATCGGAAGAAGATGGGTGAACACAAGGATCATGCGGCGGACGGAAAGAAAGAATTCAACATCTCGGCGGAACACAAGACCGACATCGTTATCCGCGATCTGGGCCGGGCGGTTTTAGACGATGCGGATATTGAAACCGGTCGCATTTTACTCACCATCTTGGACATTACAGATGAAGACCTCCAGAAGGCGGCAAAGCTTTCGGCACCACAGCTAACTGCATTGTATTTTTTGTTGCTTGCACATCGGAATATTTTACTAATGCTGTTCGTTAGGCCTCCAGCAGAGCGAGCGAAGATTAGCCAGCATGTCTTAGAGCTCAAAATGGGCGAAGAGAAATTTGAAAGCCTCACCTCCGCCCAGAAAAGCAACTGCTGCACCCATGTTTTCGGCGGCTGCTGTTGCCACAAGGACCTAAACGTTGTGGAATACGGATACAAGGCGGTGCAGGGGATATACAAGACCCACGGACTTCCCTCTCCCATCCTCCTCGCTAATAAAGCTAATAGCGCGACAATCACTCTTGGCGCCGACGATCCGACCAACGCGGCGGTGCGACAGGCGATGGATGCGAGTAGCGCCGGTGCAATAAAGTTGCTCCAGTTGCTTGGTGCGCTATTGCGTCACAAGGACGGCGAACGGGGATACCAGCAGAAGACCGCCATCTTTATGCGGGAACGTAAACTCGAACTGTACGAAATCGACGAGCCCCGCCAATTTCCCGACGTGTCCAACACTCGCTATGGCTGCTATACTTATGCTGCTGCCGAAGTGGTCTGCTTCCACGGTCTCATCGACGAACTTGTCACGGAGGTTGTCGACAGCAAAACAAAATCTGGACAACAAAATCACGTCGAGTCAAACATCATTAAAGGTCTGAACTGCCCCGCGACTATGACAGAGAATGCCGCGCTGGCCTTGTATGGAGTTTGTGTGTCTTGGCCGTACATGGCAATGGTTCGTGGAACGAAGGATGACCCGGTCAATCTGCTTTCTCTAACCGACCTCCACCGAAAACTTCCCGTGTTCTGCACTCATATCGCGTCTAACCCCCATATCCTGCTCGACTCATCCACGCCCATGGATCAGTTGACCATTGATGGCGAACCCTTCCTGGACGAGTTTCTGGTCGACACAATCCGAGCTTTGGCTTCAGAACTACCAAACCTACACATAGCCATCTCCGCGATGTTCTCGGGTGCGGCAGAGGGATGGATACGGTTTACGCCCGAGTTCCATGTTGGCGGAACCTTCGACTGCCTTACTCCGGAGCAGCGCGACATCTTGTTCATTCCTTCAACCAACGATGCCAACGAGGGCATGCTTGGATCTTTCCGGGTTCACATGCGTTACCACCCCAACTCCACGGCCCACTCCTTCTCGAATCAGACGCGAACGGAACGAAATAACACGGAGGCGTTCATCAAGAAGATCTGTGATGCGGCTGTCGAAAAGTTTGTGATGCGGGAGGTTCGGAAAGACGGTGCCAGCGGGGCTCGGGCGAAGTTCCGTAAGGCGTGGACGGCGCTGCAGCGCGAGAAGGCAGAGAAGGGACTGAAGCGACGCCGGAAGTCCGCCACGAAGAAGAAACAGCTGGCTATCAAACTTGCGACCACCAACTTGGAGCTCGACATTTCCGAGATCAACAGCATGACTTCCCCGCTATTGAAGGATCAGTTGCAGGTCTACCGGGACGTATTAAAAGACCCCATCCTCGTCAAAATCCTCTGGAAAGACATGAAAACCGCTGCAGAGCGAAAGAAATTGGTATTGGAAGCCCGGGAGCGCGAAATTGCACGACGGTTTGCGGCGCACTTTGAACTCACCGGGCGGCTCTAATTCTTTTCAGAAAATTACCTATTCAACCTGAGACTCTTGACACTTCCGCAGCCGCCGCAGACGACATGATTGTCGACGAGTACGGCTATTCGCTCAGTGAAGAAGGCCAGTGGATTGATGTACCAGATTAATTTATTTATTTTGGGTGCGAGTACATATTTTTTTGCGGGGCCATATAGGTACAGATGATACAATTAATTTATCCCAGCGAAACGAAGTAACAGGAAACCTGGGCGAGGCAGAACGAGCAGGAACATGATTTTTTTGGATTTGGCGGGGTGCAAACAGGGACAAAGCTGCCAGATCGATCATGGGCGGTGCCCATCCCCATTTTCAGAGCCTCGACATCGAGTACACGGTCGGCGTTGCTACTGGCGTCCCCGTCAGGTTCATCTCCGTCGGCCCATTGAACAACGACGTCGTTGGCGGCTTCCTCGACCAAATCAACGCGCTCATCAACGATACCTCCCGCCCCACGGTCCTCACCACCTCATATGGTTTCGACGAGGAAGATTTGACACTGCCCGTTGCGCAAGGACTGTGCAATGCGTACGCCCAGCTCGGTGCCCTCGGCACGTCCATTCTCTTCGCGTCAGGCGACGGCGGTGTCGGCGGCAACGAATTTGAGTGCACGACGTTCGTGCCTACAGCCCCTTCGACCTGCCCCTGGGTTACCTCTGTTGGCGCCTCGCAAACTATTTTGGAGAACTTTACGAAGAACAACTTTTCTGAAATCGGTGCTGCGTTTTCTTCCGGCGGTGCGTTTTTTTCTCTCCGTACTTGATTGTGATTCATCTGTCTAGGTTTCTCAAACTACTTTGAGGCGCCTGCATACCAAAAGGGAGCCGTCGATGCGTACGTCGCCAATCTCGATGGCACATACAGTGGCCTCTTCAACACCACCGGACGCGGGTGAGCATACTCTCAGGACACGCACCATCCCCATTCACATTCTTCAAAGTTTCCCCGATGTCTCTGCCGAGGGAGTCAACTTTGAGATCATCGCTGGTGCGCTCGCCGTTTCGTTCTGGACGTCCATGAGCTGACAACCCCACAGGGAACAGCACCTTCCTCGTCAGTGGCACCTCCGCCTCCTCGCCCGTATTCGCCTCGGTCATCGCGCTCCTGAATGACGAGCTCATCGCCGCTGGCAAGAGCCCGCTCGGTTTCCTTAATCCCTTCTTGTACAGCCCGGCGGGTCGTGCGGCGCTGAACGAAGTTACGGTCGGCAAGAATCCCGGATGTGGTACCCCGTGCGTTGTCTTTTTGTTGGTGTATCTCGCCTGCTAAACTGTGCTTTTTTTTTGCCTCGCAGCGGGTTCAACGCCACAGCTGGCTGGGACCCAGTCACTGGGCTCGGTTCTCCAAACTACGCCAAGCTCCGTACGGCCGTTGGCCTCCTTTCGTGATTTGGTGTCGACGAGGGAGGGTGGACTTTTTAAACAGTACATAACTGCAGATACTCTCCATCGATATCTGCGGTGGGTTTGGAATAACGCAAAAACTTGGTAAAAAGAACTCGATTGGAACCAAGAAGAACTGGAAAGATGCCTAAGTAGCACTGCGGCAGATGTTCGTCTAGGAGAATCTAGGCGCCGAACTAATGCGACGGCGGTTGGGCGATGAACGCAAGCCCGATGTGGGCTGGCTGGCGACCTGGGCGAGAGCCAAGATTAGCGAAAGCCGCGTTCATCGCGATGATAAGAGCTGGATAGGACGCGGAAGGCCCGATAACAGGCCTGGTAGATTTGACCGTTCGGGGGACAGTGAGGGCAAGTAGCCAGCGCAAGCAGGATGGGACGCCGTCAATTCGAGACTGTCCGCTGCCCGGAGCCATTGGACTGTGTGAGCCTGGGGTTGTGGGCCCCAACGAGATAACGAATGGGCGAGGATACCGAGGACTTTCCAGCTGAGAGTCGCATAATGATGGTCTGAAGAGAGCAAAAGCGACCCGGAGAATCTCGGCCGCGTTGTCGCGGCTCGACGGCGGCCATCAATCATTTCGGACGCGACACAGTTCCGATCTCAGCCGACTTGAGATTTGTTCTGTTCTCTCGTCGTTTGTGTTCTGTGTCCAAAACTGAACTTACGTACGGCTTTTGGCCCGCGTACTCGGCCGCCATCCAGAGTCCAGAGCAAAGCGGCCGACAGGGTCACGCACATTCGACAGCTGCCAGAAAATAATTGTTCATCGATGTTCCTTCCCGCTGATTGGAAACCTGATCAAAGCCTCGATACCGGACTCTTAGCCAAAGGGAATGGACACAGGTCAAATGTTGTTCGGTTGAAGATCGTTCGCAACGCCCATGATGCAACTGTGAGATTTTGATTGGTACCTTCGGCTTCCACACTTATCTGCCCGTCGCTTCTGTACTGCGGGAAATAGGCCCACAGCCAATTAACGGAACAGCACTCATAGCAACCGCCGGAAGACCATTCAAGAGTAAACGAAGGGTTCTTTGCAGCCACCAGTTTCCTCGTGGGTAGAATGAAGGTGCGCCTCAAGCGCCTGATTTTCAACCCAGATACTGTTGGAGTACATCAACGTTGCGGACGCGGTGTAGCGGTTGAGGAAATGCGGTGGTTAGTCGAGAGAATGTGGCGGTCGGAGAACAAGAAGGCGCATGACAGCAGTGGCATGGAACGGCCACGTGCTTCGTGTGGCAAAAATGTTGAACTGACGGACTTTCACAGCGGGAAATCTGAACTGATCAACATTCACAGCTGGGAGTCACAAGCGACGACAATCCTAATTTATCTGAGGTGACGAACTTTCTCAAAATTAGCCGAACTGACGAAGTGACGAGGGTAGTATAGACTCCAAGAGAACTGATGTAAGACTTGGAAAAAAGCCAAGAGTCGCTAATCTACGTACAGGTTTATATACTACGATCAAAGAGTTAGGTGAGAATCATGATGGGAAAGGGAATTGAAATCTAACTAAAAGGAGTGTGTGGTCGCGCGCAGCGAAATCATCAAGGCCAAGGAATGTCAAGCCAAAATCATGGCAGAGGTTTGAGGGACATCTGGGATCTTTCGCCGAATCGTGGTCGTAAGTTGTTCCCAAAAAGGACTGATTCAAATCATCTGTAGCGGAATGCATCCGTTACATTGAATAGGGTGCTGCTCAGAATTCTAGACAGAAATCAAGTAAGTTTGAACCTTATTATTGGAATGAAATATGTCTCGCGGCATAACTCGCACAGCGGAACTGGCTATGTGAAGTTCTCAGCAGCTTTTAAGCTCGTATTTGATGATAGCTTCGTGATCCCTCAATGCCGGCCCAATCGGCGGCATCGGCTTCCAGAGCCTAGTGTACCGGCCGACATCAGAATGTACATTGGGGGTCGTTGGCGCTCCCCACAATCACCATCCATCATTTCTGTGTCCAATACATTCAGGAATGTCCGCTGATTCTCCGGAATACAGTAGCAGTGAATCACAGCTCAGCTCAACCAAGTTCAAAATTTAACTCCGACATGTGAAGTGATTAGCTAAGTACTGAAAATTGATTTTGGAAAAGACGGCCGACCAGCACCTAATTATAAATGAAGCACTGAAGAATGGGGAAGGAGAAAAGACCGGTCCGAACCGGTCCGTCATGAACATGTCGATTTTTAACCTCAATCAGGAGACCCAACTAGAAGCGAGCAAGACATCTGGAATGGAATCAATGGATATTTAAAGGCCTCTAGGGAGTCATCATGTCTTGAAAAGATGTTGACTCCCATCTCCTTCCTCGCGTTCACCCTACTTGTTCATCAAGTACTCGGATGGACCACCTTTGTCGTGCCCCATAATTTGTCTGGAGGAGATGATATGCCAACTCTGACGGCCGCGTTTGTGTCTTCAAATGGGACAGCACGGAGTTTGGCAGTTAATTCGACGATCATTTTCAAGAAAGGCATCACCTATAACTTCTTCTCCGCCATACGACTTCCGGTCTTGCAAAATGTTGAAATTAGGATTGAAGGAAATATGAGCTATTTGGAGGATATTCCGGCTTTGCAAGGTGGGTTTCCCTGGTATGTTCTAAGATTGGGGAGTTTTGATTTTGGACAATAGCTGTTGTTGCTGCGAAGGTATGGATGAGAATTGTGGAGCGTCAGGACTGAGCGAGCTTTGATGCGAATAGGGATATCCTGGAGCGATGTACGTCACCCATTCCATGACTACCATCTCGTTTATATTCTTCTAGGATGACTTTCACTGGGGGAACCAACGTCACTCTCAGAGGAACCGCCGATCGCGAGTGGGGTTGGATCGATGGACATGGACAAGCGGTACGTTGATTTGCTTAATTTCTCGCTTTCTGCACCATCCAATCATCTACACCTCACCAAGTGGTGGGATGCAATGCAACAATTCAATCGCCCTCACGGATATGGTTTCATAATATCACCGGAGGAACCATCCGAGATATGAAAATTTATAAGGTCTGTAACCTCAGTTGAAATGGATTTTAGCTTCCGGTCTGACTGCGAGCACAGCCGGTTGGGTGGAACTATCAGACCACTGAATCATCTAATGTGCATGTCTTTGGAAATACAATCCTCGCGAAGTCGGATACCGATGTAGGTGGAGGACTCATTCATCAATTTGAAGATTTATCACGCTCCAGTCTTTTCCATTCAATACGCAAGTCGTCTTCCTTCTTATTCTCCTTGCCATTACCTGGTGATTTGGTGCATACCTCCACAGCGATGGTATATTTTCTGGTTCCCTTCGCACTACCAGCTCAGACCGATTCCTTCTCCAGGTTTTGATGCCACTCGAGCAACGAATATCCTCTTCGAAAATAACTACGTTGTCAACGGAGACGATTGCATCACAGTCACTAATGGATCTGTGAACATCACATTTCGGTCCGTGATTCTCTTTCCCTAATATCAATGTGCTGCTCACCACCGGATCGACAGCGACGCCTACTGCGAAGGCTCGCATGGGCTCTCCACCACAATCGGTTCGGGCTCCAACAACACCTTTGCAATGGGAGAGAACTTCTTGTATGTCCCAGATTACAGAACGGAACCTGCACTGACGAACATCTGGTAGATTTGAGAATGTTTTGATGGTTAGTTTCCCGACCTACCTACCGATGTGACATCCATTGAGCTGTATATAGAGATCAGGCCTCTACGGCGCCAGGTTCAAGAGCTTCACAGGCGGACCTGGATTAACTCGCAAGTGAGCTAAGCTTCTAACTTCCAAGGCTGAATCAGTCCTGATCGATTTGCAAGTGTAACGTACAGGAATATTCGATTTGTGGACACTGTTTTCCCCATATATGTCACTCAAAAGTACGCATATTGATTCATCTTTAATTCCGTTCGCGTGCTGGAATTTCTATAGCTACTTTGACCAAGAGGTACAGCCGTAACATCGACTCCAAGTCGTTCATTGAATCGCCCTTTTTATAGAGAGGGACTCGACCAGTCATACCCGCAAACCCTGACCCCGACAATGCTACCCACATCGAAGATTTCTTGTTCGAAAACTTCTCTGGCACCATAAGGGACATCGGCCCCAAAGAAGGATCTTGCATTTCTAACCCTTGCTGGTTTTTCGTTGCGAATGCGACGGGAAGAGAGGTCGTCATATTGGATTTATATCCCGGTACAGGTGAGGTGCGGAACTCTCTGATTTCTGTATGGATTTTTACGCTGGCGTGGCACAGCTACGAATGTGAGGACGAAGAATATTGTTGCTCAAACAGAGAGCGGCGGTGAGGTGGACGTGCTGTGTAACACCACGGTTGTGGGTTGTTTGCAATAAATCTTCACTGAAAAAAGCTGAATCAGTCCAGATCACGAATGACGTTGGGTTCATCTGTCAAGATGGAGCATTCATTCGCACCAAAGCTGAAATCTGACCTCATACTATCAGGCAAACGATGTGGTGATATTATTGAAAATACAAGCATGTTGCACTTTTCGCATGCTTCTCGCCGTCCCACAGAGTTCTTAAAAATAGCTTGAGAGCTTGAGGAACCCTGTGCCCAACCATTCATGTAAGGAGCAATTATTGGAGCAATTATTGTCTCCCACTGTTTCAAACGTTTTGAGGTAGGCTGCGACCGGCAGCGAGAGCATTGCCGACGGCAAGCGCACCACATGACTGATCGGAATCCTGAATCAGGTAATTCTTAGCACTCCATCAAAAGTTGGTTGCGAGCAAAAAAAAAATTGAGTGTCAAGCTTTTCGAAAACAGCTGTAAAGCATCCGGAAGCCATCTTACTGGTACATACGAGTGTTCACGTTGAGTGTCTGTTTACCTGAGACTGGATTCTGAGAGGCAAAGGTCGAGCGCGCGATTGCCAGACTAATAATGACTTCATAGAATCAGAAAGTCGTGCGCATAGAGTATGGTTCATTCCACTAAGTATATTCTGGCACCAAAAAACTGCCGTTGAATTTTTGAACGCGCTAGCTTTGGCGCCCGTTCAATATTAATCGAAACCCCAATGAAGAGCCGGGCGCGTCTCCCTGTTCTTTTCGCGAATTTTCAGGACGGCGATGTACGGTACGGTCTTTGCTGTAATAAATGTTTGCGCATCTCCAGCGGGACTTTCAACCAGTGTTGGATTCGCTTTTCAATTCAGTTCGAGTCTCATTTTAACGGATATCCAGGCTTCTGGTTGGAATGGTCCTCCCCTGTCGGTAAACAATCAACTGCGATTGCATTGCATTATATCGATTCGTGTTAAAGTACATTTACATCGACAATGAGTAGATCATAGCAAGTTGAATTTTAACTTAGCTAATGAAGAAAAGTCCGTCTGTCTTCAAAGCATCGAACAAAGTCCACCGCACAATACCAACCACACATCTACCGCGCCGCCTTGATGAGGTCCGCTGCCATCTTAGTGGTCCGAACTTGCATTCTCGGGAACGCTGAAACGGTGGCTCTGAGGAACGAGGGAGTTTTGGCTTGCTCTCATTTCAACTGAACCCTTAACTCACCGACGCCTTCCCAACACCATGCGCGGTGTTTCACGATTTTATGTCGCACCCCCACCCTATTTGCTTGCTTCTCGATTATCTGGGGATGATTCAGTTTTCCGCCCTCTCGACCTCGGGATGCCTGTATACGACGACGTTTCTAACCACTGCATTCCGCCAATTTTTTTCGATCATCCCAGGGGCGAATCGTTAAAGGCTCTGAAAAATATGACCGCGAGTGCGTCGACGACAATTGAATTCACTTAGGCTATCCGACTATTTGTGTTACTCCGCGACGAGAACCGAGTTCAGGTATGCTCAAACACCTGGCTTCAATGCATGGCAACTGAAATTGTTTGAATTCCTAACAAGTGTTACACACCGATTCGAGCACTTGACTGTTTGTGCGACATGGACAGCTGAAGGAAGTGGATTCTTCCGACCACTTCTCGGCCGGTTTCAACCTCAGGATAAGACTCAGGGTAAATTAAACCGAAGTAGGCTTCACCCCTTTCAGAAAATTAGCATGTCTGCTGAAGCTTTTAAAACAGCTTTCAAACTCCGCTTATATTTTGATTTCCGGGGCCATGCCGGCGACCTCCCCCTGCATATTTTATTGAAGGTTCGCTTCAGACTGTAAATGTTGAGTGAGCGCTAAATTTAGGTACACGCCAAGACTGATGTGAAACGCCGCCCGAATTGAAGGCTCAGGGAAAACCCACGATAACCGAGCATCGCCGCTTCGATTGAGTCAAACACGATACGAGAAATTCGCTTGAAGCCTTATCTGGGTTGCCTCGTTCATCATTTAAAGGGGGGCGTGGATCCCTAGACATTTATCCACGCATCGAAATGGCGCCCATCCCAAACGCTCGTGTTCTGTTCAATTCTATCCCTGAGAGTGCGTCCATTCCCTCTGACTCACACTCCTCTTAGTCTCGTTATGATCCAGGTTACCCCGTTCCTGGAGAGACCACGGTGTATGACACAACGCAGACCCTTGATCTCGAGACAGTGCCGCTGAACGGTGGCTTCTTGGTCAAAACACTGGTTCTTTCCGTCGACCCGTACTTTCGCGGTAGGATGGCGCCCGCCGAAAAGAAATCGTATATAGTACGTTCATATCTACCCTCCTGCGAGCTTGCGCAGATAACCTGCTTCACAGCCTAGCTTTCAAATCGGTGCGCCGTAAGTGTGGAGACCTCGGATTACTTCGTTTGGTCCCTATATCTCTTGTCCTGCAGCCTGGACGGATACGGAATCGGTGTGGTACTGCGCTCTGAAAACTCCGCGGTTGACAGTGGGAAATATATTTACGGCCCAAGCTTCTGTCGGTCTTTTTTCTACCAACCGTTTCACAAGGAGTGCTGATGGCAGGAAATATCGTAGTCCACCAGGAGTATACCGTGTTTCCTGATTTGGGGGCACTTCAGATTATTGAGAAGCACCCGGGTCTGCCTTGGACAGTCTACCTCGGCGCTGCAGGAATGCCAGGTAAGCGGCAGCATCACGTAAACCATTCTTGTGGATGATACTACATAAAGGCGGGACGGCCTTTGTGGGCTGGAAGGAACATGCGGATGCCAAGCAGGTACGCTTATATCCGGGTCTTCAGAACCATATTAATTATTGAGTAGGGAGAGGTTGCGTTTGTGACCGCGGGCGCAGGTAAATATTCAATCCTGGCTCGAAACTGTCGGTTCTCACCAAGCATCCTAGGTGGTGTCGGGGCGTGCGTATCCTGGCGCCGTGATTCTTTTGTGTAGGTTGACTTCAGCGAAACAGGCTCGTTATCCAGCTCGCGAAGGAATCCGGCCTGAAGGTCATCGCTTCCGCCGGTTCCGAGGAAAAGGTCGAGTTCATGAAATCCATCGGCGCGGACGTCGCATTCAATTACAAAACCACCGACACCCGCGCGGTTCTCGAGAAGGAGGGGCCGATTGATATGTAGGTGCTGTGGCCACATCTAAATCTTACCGTTGCCGAGCGCCGAGTCACAGATTCTGGGATAATGTGGGTGGAGACACTCTCGATGCTGCCATCGAGTTCGCAGCGTTCAATGGACGCTTCATCGTCAGTGTTCTGTAATCTCACCGGCCAATTGTTCACCGTTGTCCAGGAGTGTGGTTCGATCTCGGGGTATAACACAGGCCACAGTGCAATCAAGGTGTGCTTTTTGACGTCGAAACGAGTCAATGTTTGAAGGATGATAACTTCCCAGAACTGGAACTTGATAAACCCTAAATGCCTGCACATACACGGCATCCTCATCTTCACGCTCTTCCCGAAGTACGCCGAAGAATTCTATGCAACGATTCCTGCGAAGCTGGCCAGCGGCGAGTTCAAGTACACCGAGGATGTCACTAAAGGACTGGAGAAGGTCGGAGATGTGATCCTGGCGGTGCAGAAAGGGACCAATAAGGCAAAGGCCGTCGTGGTGGTTGCAGAAGAGTAAATGAGCAAGCTTTCGATAGCCATCATCGCGTCGCGATCAAGTGGAGTTAAATAATTTCTGAAATCGTCAATGGACAGTACCGCCTGAACCAGGAAGGCCCAGTTTGATTGTGTCCCGTTGACAAGTACTCTGTTCGCCATCCGTTACGGGTGCGGGCCGTTGTGATGACGGGAGTGCAACCGGGCAGGTCCGTCCCGTCTCTGGACAATTAGCGCCGTTTGAGGCGAGTTGCAGGAGGTCGAGACTCTCCAGCGGGACCACAGTACGCGTCACACGAAGAATTCTGAGTCAAGGAGCACTCAGATCACACGAGCCGTCAACAAAATGTGCCGCCCCTTCGCTCCGGCAGCTTAAAAAAGCATACATGCGAATATTGCAGAGATATAACATGATAAGGAAGCCGAAATGAGATGTGCCGGCCTCACATCGTTGTACTTCGGCTTCAAATATACTTAACTATGTGGTTGAATTCTTTCTCTGCAGTTATTCTGGTAATCCCTACACAGTGCACACCACAATCCACTTATTCAACTTACGTTGTGGCCCGTGAAGCGGCCCACCGCGCTCTTTGGACCCTCGGGATCACTGCTCGCGGTACACAAGGTGAAGTAATCATTAACCGTTCTTTAAGCAAATGGCTCCTCGGCTGTGCTATTCCCCCATATATCCATCTCCTTTCGTCTTTCCTCTGCCATTAACCGTTCTTTAACGATATCCTACGAAACCTGTGCAAGATCCCCATATATCCTCGCTGCTTCTTTCTTTCTCCCGTTTTCTGCCATAATTATCCCCATTTGTCCAACCGCAATATCCACGGTGTACACATCCCATGACCCACGACGCACTGCGCCATTCGACTTTCAAAATCTTTTGCAGTTATGCACTGTATGCTCCGCCCGTCTGCGCACATCTTTTTTGTCTTCATTGCGCCTTGAACCCGCTGCGAAACTCTCAAGCTCTCCGGCGCAGCCTTCCTCTCAATTCCGGTTCTTTGGTCTGTCACCTGTCACCTGAACCTTTGGTTGTAGTACTACAGTACACCATGCAAGCTTTTATGCATGAGAAATGGAGGTACATTTTATGGACTCTTTTCGGGACTTTCTGTCAAGTTCGCTCCACTCGTCTCTGCAGACGCGGATTATTAATGGTGAGCTGTCCAAATGTACCTACCATATCTTCTGGTGTTTGCACTTGTAACTGGCAGGGCCACGGCAAACCAGCGGGATGGCCTGGCCTGGCTTGACAAAGCCATGGCTTGGCTGGCCTGGCTTTTTGGCTTGAGCCAGGGCCAGGGAAACACTAGATGCAGAAAGGGGGAAGGAGGAAACATATGTTCGTTCTGTGGACCATTCGTCACATACACGTGCTCTGAATACACCCATGAGAGCTCGAAAGGTAATGTGGAAGGAAGCGAGAATGGACCAGGATTCTCACATTGACTTTCACCTTGATGAGTGGTGCTCCCACCCGTTGACAACCATATGCACTTGATTTTTGCCCAAGAACACAGCCCAGCTTGAGCAGTGAAGGCGAGTTGTTGGCTTACACCACTGTTTGGCGATCGAAGCTTATCGCACCGTACTCCAGCTGACAATATTTCAGCTCTGTAATCTACAATGATTTGGTGCAGTGCTCACCTTGTAATCATGTAGGAAGCTTAGATCTTGAACCTGGCACGAAACGACGGTGGGACATGGCGGGATCAATTGCCAGTGTTTCAGTGGTGTGCCAATGTCGATCTTGCGGCTGATTTGACATCCAATCAACCCAGATTGTTCCAACCTCGAGCCAACGTCAGGCTGAGCATGAATCCAGCATAATCCAACAATTCAGTTAGAGAAGATCTGGGCATAGGGTCTATTCATCGAAAATTTTCACAAGTCTCTTTGTTCTCTCACTCTCATCCATCACACTTTTCAAGCCCTCCCCGGTACGTGTTTGGCCCCCCATACATTCTTTATCTTGTATCTGAGGTGAGTCAGTTCCTCACACAGTATATGTGCTCCTACCTTGGCATTAGATGGGAGTGCTACTTGTTGAAGGACAGAATTTTTCGAGGATTGGCAAGGGAAGTTGATTACCTCCGGTCACCACACTCGGACTCAGTAGGGTCTTGAGTTCTTTTCAACGGAAGATAAGTTGGCTCAAATTGCCGAGAGCAAGAAAGGATTCAAGCAGCCAGAGAGTGGTTGTTCAGGCCAGGGTGGTGGTACGAGATGAGCCGGGTGCTGCTAAGTGAAAGAAGTCAATAGAAAACACGTCATATAAATGCAGACTTCCGGACCGCCTCCATGTCTTCCTCTTCTCACGAGACTCAATCTCCTTTCTTATCCTCTGCAATAATGATGACTGCAAGACATGCAGTGTTTCATGAAGCTGAAGTTATCTTTTCCGCCACCCTTGCCTTCCACATCTCCAATTCCAAGCGCTGTGCCTCCATTTCCTGGGCATTCAGTTCCAGCCGTCTCTTGGCATTCTGGGCCTCAAGTACTGTTCTATTTCGTTCAATTTGTGTGTCATGTGTCACACCTAATTTTCAAAAACCCTTGCAATAATAATTGCAATAGGAACGGGTAGTAATAACGATATAATTAACCTGTCTTTTCGACTTGACTTGAGAGAGAGAAAAAATTTGAGTCCAAAAAAAGTTTGTTGAGAGAGGAAAGTTGTTGAAAGTTTGTACAGAGAGGAAGTAATGAGTTAATACATTTGTATAGAGATGTCAATCAAAATGTATATAGAGATCACAAACTTGTCAATACACGTAACGGAAGTCAGTATCTGGTGATTATATATAGAGGAAATTACCATGTTTTCCTCTCTCTCTCTTGAATGTATTCTTAGTCTCATGAGTAGAGGAAATGTGCCATTTTCATGATTTACGCAGAGGAAAGTGCAAAAACACGAAAGTTTATGGAGATTTATTAAATGTGCACTTTGAACACCATATAGTTCTCTTTTGGAAGCAAGACTTTTACAGGTCCACAAGTCATATAGATAAGTTGCTCGAATTGTTCTAGGCGCAATCACAGATAGTCAGATGAGATTTTATGTTCAACAGTTTGTATGATGTGGGTCTAGGTGTGGAGATAGTACTCCAATGCGAAACACAAATGATTCTTATGAAATCCCATCCGCGGTTGCTAATCCTTGCGAGACTACAGCCAATTGTCAAGTCCAATCCGTTTCCTTATATTCCATGTCACTGGTTGGGAGATTCAAGTTTTTCAGCACAATTTACGGTGAAAAATGTTGTTTGTTTTTCAGACATTTTTCACTGAAAAAAAGGTAGTGAAAAACTCAAAACATTTTTACTATTTTGTGAGTTCGAGGTGAAAAATTCAAAAGGAAGCTCGAAAGAGGTGAAAAAGATTTCAATTTTTCACTGCTTTTTTCAGTGAAAAATGTCTGAAAAACAAACAACATTTTTTGCCATAAATTGTGCTGAAAATCTTGAATCTCCCAACCAGTGTGTGTATGTTCCATTTATCCAATATGTCCACGCACCATTTATAAAGATCCAAATCCAACACAGATAATATTCAAACAGGTAAAACAAACGAAACTTGGTATAGCTTCCGGGTGTCTCCGAATAAATGCCTACTTAACCAGTTAAGTGTGAAGCCTAGTATCTTCGCGTCCAACAGGTGGGATGAGATTCACTGGTGTCCCTCCCATAACTACCCACTTACACTGGTTGGAAGATTCAAGTTTTTCAGCACAATTTATGGTGAAAAATGTTGTTTGTCTTTCAGACATTTTTCACCAAAAAAGGTAGTGAAAAACTCAAAACATTTTCACTAATTTGTGAGTTCGAGGTGAAAAATTCAAAAGGAAGCTCAAAAGAGGTGAAAAAGATTTGAATTTTTCACCACTTTTTTCAGTGAAAAATGTTTGAAAAACAAACAACATTTTTCACCATAAATTGTGTTGAAAATCTTGAATCTCCCAACCAGTGTTAAATACTTTACAGCATTCTAAGTATAAATGAGACAGATACAAACATGCAGCAGGGTTCAGGGTATATGATTAGTGGTATGGCAGCTAGCCGATGAACTCCTGTCGGATATCAAGAGATTAGTAAAAACTGAACAGATTTATAAGGAATATCGACGAGCTGAGCTTGATGATGAGTCAAGATCTACATCGCTTAGAACAATAGTGATGGGATATTGTTGATGTGTCAACTTTTAGCCAACTTCCTTGTCAGCCTACCATTACCCTCCTTGGTAACCATCTACTTCAACTGGTTCTGCTTTGAACCGCTTAAGTGATTTGTCTGAAAACTGTGATAGCCGTTGCTTCCCAGTGAGTATGGTTTCTTAGTCAATTGGTAGATCGACCAAGTCCAACCTTCTCTTGGCAGTTCTGAAGACATCAGATGATGTCCAATGGTAAGCCCCCTTGTTCAGAAGGATAATCCCTCATAATACACCCTTAGTCAGGGATGTGCAGTAGTCCCAATCTGTTCCAGGATGGTAAGGCACTTTCTGTGGTTGCTCCATTAGCGACTTCTCATGTCAATCCTTTACCAGGATCGTTGTCCAGTGCCTTTCTAATGGTCCGAGACACATTATATCCCTCTTGGGTAACTGCCCAGGCCAGCATTAGCCCTTGTGAGATGACATTGTAATGTAGTGTAACACATTATAGTATGTTGCAACTCGAGCAGATTTGAATAAATGCCGGTGCCCCAGTACCAGGTCTGTCACTGTATGGGGGTAATACTGTACCATTACTATTACAGTTTTGAGCAAAAAAAAACACTGCTTTGGGATGCATGAAAAGTGCACAACTCAAAAACTGTGCACCACTGTATCCATCACTATACAAATACACAAGTCACACATCTCCAAAAAATCCCCCAGTTTAGTCTTGGGATATAAAAAACACAACCCCCATGATACCATTTTTTATACGTGTGTTTCCAATGTTTGACAGATACATGTCCTGTTCCAAGTTCTTAGCCAAAATCAATGGATCACTATAGACACTGGGGGGAAAAATCCGAGGCACATGAAAACCATATGCCTTAGACACATATAGTTCAGATGTTGGCAGATCACGGGACAAAGATGTCCATCACCTTTGTTGCACCGTTGTGTTTTGGGGCAACACAAAGGTAAAAACAAAGGTGCAACAAACGTGATGGACACCTTTGTCCTGCGATCTGCCGACATGTGAACCATATGCATCTAAGGCATACAGCCTTCATATGTCTCGGATTTTGCTTCCCAGTAAGAGGTGGTTGGATTATGCCACTCAGGATTAGGTCGAGATGATCTTGAAGGGTCCAAGAGTCGAGGGAGAATCATTTTCACAGATAGTATGGCTGTCAAGTACCGGTTCCCAATTGGGATCCGACGGAGGTTCAAGATCCGCCTGAGAGAATGAGGTGTGTATAAGCAAGATGAAGGGGTTGAGATGTAGAGGGAAGTATTGGAGTCTGAACAGAATACCAAACCCGTATACTGGAAGGGAAGGGGCTTGGGTTCAGCTTGTGCGCTGCGCCCTTCTCTATGCCTAATGCCCAATTTCGGAGAGAGACTTGGAGGAGGACGGAAGTCCGAGAGGAAGAGTATAGGGCAGACTAAGTCGATATTCAAACTGAAGTCTAACTACCGACATGGCTTGTATTTATATGAAAGTAAAGTATTAGTGGGGATATAATGTAAGTACCGGAGCTTCGGGGTTCCGAGTGGGTCCGAGATGGAAACGAGTCATTATGAGTCAAGTAAAGTCAAGCTGACTCGGATATCATCGGTTCTCTGATGGCTCTGTGATGGAGACACATAAAGCGTAACATAGGAGTCAGAGGGAATCATATGCGGTACGAACCAATAGAACAAAGGTGATTGCAGAAAGGCAGTGTCGGACATAATCGGGATCGGAGATCATCGGAGTCCGATGGCGTCCGAAAGGGATGGGAAGTCACAGCATGTGACAATGGCATGGAGTCATTGACTCAAGTCAGGGGATGCGAACGAGCCCAAAAACTTGTGAATCAGCGACGAATTGGTGAAGAAACAAGCCCAAGATAAGCACTAGGGCAGTTCAGAGATACTGTATCATTTCAACCAAATGTTCACGGGGTGTCACCTGTCACCACACGTGTTCACTGGACTCAGTCTTCATTTCTCGGCAATCACGAGAAAATCACCATAAATGGAAGTCCAGCATTTGCCAGACTCAAATTTTTTGCATCTTTTACTCATTTTGAGCCCTAAAATCGCAATGTCACTGTCACCACGGTCAAATTTGTTCAGTTCACAACCCCCTGTCACCTGTCACCTGAACATTTGCTCGAAGTGATACAGTAAGAAATGATGTTCACTGTTATATCCTATTCCAACCTTGGTCCAACTCTGGACCTATTCATCTCCACTCCGCCTACTCCAGATGTCCGGTCCCTCAGAGTTGCGCGCTGGAGTTCGCTGGACTTCAACTCCGTCCTCCAGACTCACATGGGTTTTACGTAATGAAGGATTACTGAGTGTTTTCCCTTTTATCTGTTGAACCATTTAAATGGGAACCTGTGACTATGTTTTCCCGTTGTCTTTTATGCTTCCATCACCATGCTTCCACTTATGACCTCTTACTTATTGTTCTAACTTACTTCTCCCTCCTTCCATAATAACAATTAGAACTAAAAAGCACTGTAGATACTCTCCTGTATTTCAGTTTGATTATTGAAGTTCTCTCTGAGCCTTAGCACTGGTCCTGCATTATACTTCCACCTCCTCTCATCTCCGCCACTTTTGGCCCACTCTGGACTTGACCTGAGTCCCGACTTCCACTCGGACTTGACCTTCAATGAAGGTCTACTTGATGTCTGTAATTCGATCAGGCTCCTGACGTTATCCACGAAACTCAGCCTCCGGTTCCGGTCCTCCGGTAACTCCAGAACTTGTTTGTGAATTAACTATACGAACAAGGAACCCATCGGTCACCTCCTGTTGTCATCTCCTCTGTCCATCGAACCAACATGGCATTCAACACTCACCCTGCGCCTCAGTGGCGTTGTGTCTTTGATATCCACAATTTTGGATCTAGTATTCCAGGCACCCAGTTAACATCTGTTTTAAGTCTAGTTCTGTCCCTCCGGTAACTCCGTCTTCTTCCGGTATCGGACAATCATCCTCGGGAATCTCCCCATACCTCTTCTCCTCTTTCCTTTCCCGCAACTCAAATATAACATTCACACACCAGCATCTTGATCAAGAACCTCCCATAACTTTTGATCAACACATCACTCTGCCTCAAAATTTGATATACAGTGTCACAATAGGTCATACAAGGTATGCCTTGCTTTGCTCCAGCAGCAAGAAACATTCACCTTTAACACTGGGAATATAAGGGGTAGGTACGGTGCATTCCAGTTTCAGCGACTCGCATATTGCTATCAGGTCATTCAAACAGGCTCAAACTGATATGAAAATGGTGTCCAAGCCTAAAGTAACTTAGATATGAAATGGAGAATATTCAAGGAAATATGCCCGGCACTGTAACAATTTTTAACAATCACAAATATGAGTTTCCTACTTATGTAATCCACATAAACACTGAGAACAGACAGAATCAGAGGCAAATGCGAGGCTCGTGCTTCATGCTCCGCCTGATTCTCGATTTTTCTTGAATTCAATCCTTAGTTTAGATGTACAGGATTACTTCAAAATGGCCAGCCCGGCTCCGCTCTAATTGTGGGTAAAGATGCCGGACGATGCTTGTCGGTGACCTGCGGCCATAATTTTTCGATGTTGTGGCCGATAGACAAGAACTTCGCTTTTCAAACCAGAGCACGATTCATGGGCTGTTCTGAAAGAAGGATTTGGGTCCTCACTCTCAAAAAAAGAAAATTTCGTCATTTCTCAAATATACCCGACATGTACATGTGGCAGGTGGGACATCATCTAAGTGAATGTTCCAAGCTCATTTGCTTTTTCCGGACACGGCCTTGACAGACACTTGATGCGCAAGACTCAGATCTGCGATGAGATCTTTACCCAGCCGCACTACCATGAGGGCAGAGACAATGAACCAAGGGCTGCGGCGAGGTGTGAGCATGTTTCAGCAGATATGAGACAACACACCTGCTCGTGAGAACATAGTACTTGATGGGTAGGTAGGTAGGTAGGTAGATTTACACGGCACGGTCCCGCTTAGGAACACCGGTTTCCAGGAGTTATCCCGGTGTGTACACGGTGAAACGGTGCACTTGATATACGACTAGAAATAGCTTAGATTCGTGCTTGCACAAAACAACCACAAAACCACCACTACAACAATCTATTCCTCCAAAGATGTAAGTGCTTCTCTTTGTGAGTTCGGGTCCGGGCCATAGTATGCAACCAGCGGGTTTGGAACAAACACAATTCGACTGCTAGACTTCAACAAAGCCGTTCAACAACACGCTAGCACTACGCAGCTGCCAAAAACAATACCGCTAGCACCTGGGATGGGCAGGGTTATATGGGTTGGATACAAGGTGGCTGGATCGCTAGATCGAGGGCACCAGGGCAGAGTATGTAGGTTTGTGAAAATCCTCGCAATGGGGTACCCAAAGACTATTGAGGCTAACAACAAGGGGACTTCAATCCTCAAGCGACAAGGCAGTCCTTAAGCCACTGACCTATTCCTTAACCAAGAACAGGAATGTTTCCACTTTGTATTGGCAATCAACACTATAAGCGTCCAGCTAGCGACCCAACACACTACGACAGCGCTTCCGTCAATATCGGGGTAAAGGCGAAGTAACTGACAAGTTACAGTCGGTCTAGAGGTGGGGGCACCTAGTCCGTCTTCTTCTTAGTGGGCTCGAGTCAACACACAATCACCTAGCAGGTGATCCAACACACTACGAATATATCGGGGTGAAGGCAAAGCTTCTAGCGCAACTGCTAGCTGGTTCTCGAAGAGAACACCCTTGGTTTTATACGTGAAGACTCCGCGACCCAACAACTTAGAACCTCAACTTAAGATCTCGACGTGTCCAGAGTCAATTGTGAAGTGTGTGTACAATCTCCACTAGCAACCTGAGACCACCTGCACCAACTTCGTACAAAGTCGGGGTGTAATAATCTGAGGTTCTAGCCTGCTCTGTGCTCCCTTTATACTACTGAGGTCCATGGTACATGTGATAAACAGAATGAATAATATAAATGAGTGAAAATGATGTGATAGATACGACAGCCAATGAAACGACTGCCGTTTGGTTTTATGATGGGTCCATGCCAAGCAGAACAGCCACACTGATCCGCTAGCGTCCATTTATGGGCATCGTGAGTGATCCCTCAGCTTGCCATCAGCTGCTGGAATCGCTATCCTGACGAAGCGGAGTTGAATCCGCTGCCTGGAGTCATCTAGCACGCGTCAGAGCACCGGCTAGCAGTCCGTTTATCCGTTACTGCATATGTGGTGACCCGCGCATCCGCACCAATAGCCGACTAGCTATTCTTCTACTGTCTACTTGTCTCTGTTTGTGACTCGTGACCGCATCGCGACAGTCACGTGCTCGCATCTGTGTTTCAGGTCTCGGGTCGATCGCTAGAGGGGTACCGCACACTAGCACCCTTGCTAGAAGGCTGCTAGCGCATAGTTTACTACCCTTCAGATCCCAGACTCGCCGCTCGCACCTCCAGCTAGCGTGCTCGCAATACCACTCTCCTGTGTCTCGCTTCCTAGGTGCTAGCACCTTGACTGTGTAGGCTTATGGTTATTTCCCCGTGGTTTGTGCCTTCAGACCGTACTAGCGCGTCACACTAGTCGTATCTGACGCTACAACCGGCAGCTTGGGCTCACTCCAGTTCTCCTTTATATCACCTAGCCAGAGTCCTGAGTGCTAGTAATAACACGCTTTCCCGTTGTATAAATACTGGTCCTAGGAAATCGCAAAATAGCACTAGATGCCGCGCACTCTTGTTACGGCGTTTCAATGGTAATTACACCATTGCCCCTGGGCCTCCTCAGATCCCTCTAGATGAGCTCACGGTCGCAGTGGATTTTCAGGTGGTCCGGACCAGCTCGCTGCGGTAGAACTATCAGAACCTGAAGAAGCAACAAAGAAAAAGTCAACAGATCAATGGGAAAATACCTCACTCAAGCAGTTCAACGCCACACAGGTACTGCATAGAACAGCTCCAGTGTGATCATTGGGTGAGGATAGATAATGGCTCTCAAGAAATCCGTGTTCGAGAGTTCCATCATCTGGACACACAGGTCTGGAAGTGTGATGAAAAGCTGTCCTAGAAAAATTGCTCTTAATTCTACAAGTTATTACGAATGCTCACAAGTAATCAAGGCATGTTCTAGTGTTTCAACCTTCTTCTTGCAGAACCTACAAAGTCGCTCGTCGCGAGGCACAGGTTGATGCGCATGATCAACATACCACAAGATCTCGATGGCTAACAAATGAGTTGACAGCATCAGAGAGGTAAGCGCCTCTCAGTGTTTCTGTGTCTTGACCATTGTTAGATGATGCTGCATGCAGGAGGTAACTTGGGTTGGTGATTTTTCCTTTTGTGGTTCCAGACGGCCGTGGAGCAGGTAGAGTTTATCAAAAGAGTCAATTTCGTCTTGCAACCATTCTAACATAAGTTTGCGCACGAGTTTCGCGTAAGTCTCGACCTCTTTATCAGTGGTTTGGCGAGTCAACACGAATTCAGGGCAAACGAATGGCAGCCTCGTAATAGCCTTGGTAACATCTGACACCCATGATTTTTTACCCTTCTCCGCCAGTTCAATTGAACTGTTCAATGCGGTGCGAGCATAGTGATCATCCTTTCGGCCCAGAAAATATCGAAGGTGGTTCAAGACGAGGAGAAGGCGACAAACTCTCAGAGGAATTATCCCAGTTTCTGTGAAGAGGGGTGCGATCATGGGATCCTCCAGACTGTTGTGCCCCACGGCACAAAAATTGCAAAAATATTCCTGCGCCCAGTAGAGAAGGGTCTTGGAAAGCGTGATGGCAGCCACGGTGAAACCGAGCGGCACGGGAAGCCACGCCGTGACATGGGCGGTGTATAAGTACACAAGATTCATCATCATCTCGACCACATTCAGAAGCGCTGGGACAGACAGAGGCTTCAGATAAAGCCAGAGCAAAAAATGGGACAAACACACCTTGCGCGTTTGGGAAGCCATCGCCCTTTTTGAAGGACGGGACACCGTAGACCTGATCTGAGTTCAGACCCCATCCGCAACATCGAGGAGTTAACACATGGAATCAACCTGGAAAGATGTTAGAAAGGAGGGGAAAGTCAAGAATTTGTACCTGCTGGTATTTACTGTATGCCGCCCAGAACCAATGCAAATCTCCACCCTGGCTATGTCAGAAAGTTGGGGCAACATCCAGAACATGTACCTCCATAGATCGAGGCCCGCAGTGCGCTGGCTGTGAGCGGCCGCCTATACGATTCGCAAATGTCACCTCTCATCTCATAAAGCAGTAACTTACATCCCATGCAATGATCTAGGACCCGGGAAGCTCACCTAAGGGTAACTCCGAAGTTAGGGGATTTGAGGCCAAAATTTTCAAATCCCTCTCCAAGTTAGGGGATTTCAGGCCCAATTGGGCCCACTTTATTTGTACATCAATATCAAAAAAATTATTCTAGGCGATGCGACGCTGATGGACGTTGGATGGCGCTTTCTCGCAGATGTCATGAAGATGTTACTGCCTCTCAAAATCAAGGTCCCAGGCATCACGGCGGGAGGGAAAGCGAAAAAATAGTTAAAATGGCATTATTTAGTAATATCACGTGATATCCAACTCCGATTTAGGGGATTTGAGCCCCAAAGAGCCAGAAAAGTTAGGGGATTTGAGGCCACTTTGACCGACTTTGCCGGAGTTACCTTGGGCTAGCTTCCCGGGTCCTAATGATCTGCATTTTGTTAGAGAAGTCGATTTTGGAAGAAAACAGCAGCGCACAACATACAAGTGCAGTCAGCAGGAACCAGAGGAACACCCAGGTGTGGGTCTTCACCGGCATAGTTTGGAAAGAGCCACGTCATGATATATATATAAATATGTCGCCCATGTCATTAACTGGAACAAGAGAAACTGCCGCTTCGCTCCGGAAACGAAAGGCTAAAGGAACAGATATAAATTACAACTGAGAGATAAAGCATTTAATACAACAGCGATGAAAATAGGGAATTGCCTGAGCATGAAGAGTGCTTGCGTTCAATGCTGAATCAACATGTGCGAGTGTTGTGAAAGGTGCGTTGAAGGGTCGCAGGATCTTGCAAAGGTACCCAGGGAAGAGATCCCAGATGAAACAGTAGAAAATTACCATTAATGGCGGTCAGCGGGAAATTCGGTGGAACATAGCCAGAACACAAGTAATTTGTGAGTAGTGAAGGAGGCCGCAAGATTGAGGCCAGGGCACAGACATCGGAATTCGAGAAATAAGATATGAGCGGGCAGAAACGTCATGGTGACGTGGATTCACAGAATTCTCTGGGTGGCAAGAATGTGGTGAAGACGATGGGTTGTGCGAGGAAGATATCACAAAAAAAAACTGCCTAGCAGCATCGGAACGAAAAATGAAGGCATTCAATTCGGCCACGGAGCGAACGGAAGAGCAGCGGAGGAGTGAAAGATTGCGGGGACATCGAGAATCGCCGGGTAGAAAATAATCATGTGGTGTGCATAATTTCGGAATTATACAACTTGATATGTAGGATAAGCCGAGGTTGGGGAGATATATCAATGTCCGCTGGCACCAACTCATACAGATTCGCAGAAACTTGCGCAACTGACCATGTCCGGCACCCAGGCACACAATTGAATCCAAGGAGCAAGATTTAGCTGACAGCGAACATCCAAAGGCCAGAAGATTCCGAGTAAGATGCTGCATGGAAAAATAGCAGGGAAGGAGATGAAGACAGCGAATGAGAGACGACAATAACCTTGGCTTTTATCTGTGCCACAGGAATACGGCCGCGATGAGAAAAATTGAACAGCCTGGGGGCATAGTGAGAGAAAGCTGCGGAGTAGTGGGAATCTGCTACAGATTGGGTCATCTGAGGAAATGGCCGGAGTATGCAAAGGGGGAGAAGGGCAAGATCCGCAGGGCGAGAGAAGAGGGAGTGCTCATGGAGATACGGCTACATGGGGCAATTGCACCGCCAATGAGGAAATCATTAGAGAATTGGTAGCACTTGAATCAATGGGCCCAAGAGAGTGTGGTGCCTAGTGTCTGCGTGGGTGTAAAAAACGCAGCTGCCTTATAACAAACGAGGTACGAGTTGATAATGTTATAGTGTCTGTGTATAAGAGACTACAGCTGCCTCGCAGCTCAGAAAAAGAGAAATTTGACCATGCAGTCCGTAGTAGATCATGAGGGCACTGCGCAAGACAAAAGCAGGTGAATTAAGCCTTATGGAGAAGAAACCAACATGCGCAACGTGATGGGCACTGCCGAATGAGCAAAATCTTAAAGAATGGATAATAGGACGATCACGTGTCCGCAACTTCAAGTTTATCTGCACGCGCTGCACTTCCTCGCGATTATACCTTGTTGGAGGGATAGGTGGCGCATTTTCATTATCTCATCTCACTCTCAACTCCATACACACTCCCACATCCCTTTCTCCTTCTACTTATCTCTTGTGTTGTACAACCTACAGTTACAACATCGTCTCAAACAGCCCTGCTAAGTCGGAATGCACTTGGGATTGATATGCTCGGAGACTTTGTCCACCTCCCACACGCATTGACGGTGGCAACGTGATCTCCCTATACATCTTTGTGCATCTCCCGGTCGGTATGGGTGGGATGAGGCGGTTTAGTAATTGGTATGGTTTTTATTTTATCATGGACTCTTACTTAGCTGGTTTCATTTGTATTTCGTTTCCATGGGCTCTGGTGACGCTCAAGCACGTGTTTCAGCCAACCCAATCGCAGTATATAAACACACCACAATTGAAACAGGGGATCTTCCTCTTTTGCTTCCCCCCATCACCTCTGTCCGAAATCTGAACTTAACTTGTCTATCTTACCGGACGCAAGTCGCCTAGAGACGGGTCAAGGAGTCACCAAGTCATCATTCCAGAGCTAAGTCCTATTCCTGTTGCCTATTGTTCATATATTGTCTCAAGACGGCAGCCTAGGGTATATACACGACCCTCGCACTCAGGTCTACCGCCGGACCAATCCCTCTTCTACATCGGGCTTACATAAAAGGAACGAGGAAGTGGGCAGAGTGCGTAAGAATCAAACTAAATGGGTAAATTTTTTATAGAAGAGGTGAATAATGAGGGGTTCGATGAAAGAAAGAACAAGATTCAACCTCCGAAAGGAAAAATAAGCGAACAGTCTACAGGGAAATTTTCAGGGAAACATATAGATAGAATGAGGAAAGTTAGGTATCGGTGTTCAGGCTTGGCTGCGAAGTCGAATTGCTTTCGTCGAAAAGGTTTCAGTTATGTCCGGGCGATCTTGCATTTGAAGCCATTTGGGGTAATTCCGCGACGGCGCCGACACATGGTCATCATCAATTCATTAATTTGGCCAGTTTTCTTGATTGACATAAAACACTTGACTGACGGCCGTAAAATACGGTATACAGACCGTATGTTGACGGTTCATAAGTACGGGTGACTAACCGGCCGTAACCGTAACCGTAACGATGCTTCTGGGAGCTCTTACGGTTACGGTACGGGTATAGTATACCCGTAATCGAACTATAGCGTATATACAGGCATGGTGCCGATCCCTAATGTTACAAAGGATATCATTGAACTTTGGGTAAACAATGATGAAAGCATTTATAGACACTGTGGCAGAGTGAAATGATAATTACTAAGGTTTAGAGTACTCTTCAGGTGTCGGGAAACATCGACTGTGGTCCTTGACATGGTCTTGTCAGAACCGTACAAGTTAGCTGTCAACAAGTTAGTTTCGCCAAAGCGTGGGAAAAGTAAAGTAAAGTAAAGTTAGCCCCGCCAACACAAAGGGGCGATCAAAGTTAAAGTTAGCTGTCACAAGTTACTTTTTTTCACTCTCCGTGAGGAGTCGATTATTGTGATGAACACACCCACAGATCAATGTTGCGTCACTCCCCCGGACGCAACGGCTGACCGTCGTCAAAAATTTCATCTTTCACAAGAAATATATACAAGAGAAGACAATAAGCTAAGACGAAGAAAAATCTCACGGTACGCACTGGCAGTATGAGTTTTGATAGACGGCGTCCTGAAGCTGTGACAGATACTGAAGCTGACGGAGACGGAGTCATAGGTTCTGCAAATTGTCCGAGACAGCTGTGTCTTAGTCTCTGTAACAGATACCCTATATTGATGACAAACAAGTAAGTATCAATATAGGGCTGTGTCTAGCCCTGCGTCCCTTGTGCGTCCCTTGATTTCCCTGAGTGTCGATAAATACCAGCATGCGAACATCGGACATGCAAGCCGGGGAACCATCCACAGGATGGAGGCGAATGGCTGAAGGGGTTGAGCTTGAGCCTCAAAATTGTAAGGATGCGTCAGGATGTTTCAATCGTGCAGAGACTATGAGAAAAAGTTCCATTGGAAACTTTGGAACTTTAAGCACTGCATGTCTCGCTGGCCCCTGGGGGCGGTCCCAGGGTCTTGCGCCCATCAACTGTCGTGAACAAATTTGATTGTAAACCTCTTGGCACATCTGGATTTCATAGCGCTCGAAAAAAAGGCGCCGTGAACTTGGGATCTGTAATATGGTTTCAAAGAAAAAAGCATTGCGTGGTGTTTGGAGCTCGGGTGCAACTCACGCCCACTGCGGTATTGCCTCAGATGTTAAAATTCATGTTGTCCGATCGGGGGCCGATGACTCTGATGGAAACGAATGATTCTTTGAACAAGCTTTGTACCGTCAATTCTTTAGACTATTTTTTCTTTGACAAAAAATGGCGTCCGGTTCGGCGTTCGAACGCTGTCGAACGCCGAACCGAACGGCTCGAACCTGAACGCCGAACCGAACGGCTCGAACCTGAACGCCGCATTCAGGTTCGACGTTCAGCATTTTGTTAAACCGAACGCCAGGTTCCGGTTCGGCGTTTGAAGGATACCCTCCCGAACCTGAACCGGACCGGACCGTCCCAGCCAATTTCATCCGTTTGATAAAATGTCTTTCTCTGGCGAATTTTTGAGTTCAACTTATGAGAAAGGAGGATCCGCGACGGGGCTCACCTCTCCTAATACTGTTCCTAGTTGCTTCCAGCAACCTACGGTATCACGTAGCACAACGGGTTACTCCAAAAGGTTAATGCATCTTTGTTTTTGTGTGCTTGGGTATTTCTGCGTGGTTCACGTCAACTATGGAATTCTTGGCAGCCCATTGAAAAGGGCATAAATTGATACGATGACCATCTCAGCTCTTTTTCACTTCCACCATGGCCCAACTCTCATTCATATCTGTCATCATACTGTCGGTTATTGTGGAAAGCTTTCTCTATGGCATATTCGTTGTGTCCTTCTTTGGGGCCCTCTACCTCCGTCTTTCAAACCATCGGGATCACAGTGGGCGCGGGTCGCGTACTAAGGGCTTCTGGGGCCCCATCACTGTTCCTACAATAGCGACATTTGCAACTTGCACTGCGGTAAGTAATCCGGACAGTGTTCGATAGGAATGAACTTATCAGGACCTGAAACAGCACTGGATTATAGCTGTTATTTCCCTCTTCAAGGCTTTTGGTAGCTCGGGAGACAGCTCTGCTGCCCTTGAGTTCTACTTGCAGCCATCACAACCTCTCGTGGTTATTCAGAGCGTCCTGGTGATTTTAACCAATTTGATTGGGGATGCAATTATTGTGAGTGATGCAAGTGCTGTGCTTCCTTGCAGTATTTTATCACCAATAAATAGATCCAACGGTTATGGTTCATTTGGAACCGAGGGTTACCCGTCATAGTAGTCCCTATTCTCTCGTGGCTTGGAGTCATCAGTCAGTGACCTCTACTTTCTAGTTGAACAGCTTCCCATAAGTTTGCTAGCTTCGGGGTCTGTAGTGTCATACCTCTTAACCCAATTTCGCCCGGGAACAAATATCTCCTACAAGGTATATACTGCTTGGATCACCGCAGGCTGGGCTCTAACGGTCATGTGAGCTTGTTTGTCCACATCGCAAGATTTTATCTCACTTGAATTGACCGTAAGCACCAATGTATATTGTACCGGTAAGCAACCCTCCGAGCCACAGATTGTTTCATGGGAAGTCAAGACGATGACATAGTATTTATCGCCTGGAAAATCTGGAGGACGAATTGTGCAACCGAGGCTATTGGCGGTGGTCTGCTGATGGTACGCACCCGCCCCAAATACCCGTTCTAATATAATAATTTATGCAGTATGTGCTTGCGATTCTCATAGAGAGCGCGGCGATTTGGGCGTATGGATTGCTTGGCTTACTGTCAAACATTATCTGATATCAACCTTAGGGTCTGGGCAGTATTCTTCGCGGTCACAACCCAGACCGGTTCCTCGTTGCAAATTCTCGCAATTGGGATAGCTCCACCCATCATTGGCCTCGTCGACACGCTGATTTATCTCCGCGTGGGGCTTGGGTGGTCTTTTACACCGTCAACCGAAAACAGCGGGGGGATAATGACCACCACTGTGCTGATGGTGCCCACGATGAGCGAACTAGACGACCTTGACAGTGTCAGCGCGATCCCGGGGGCCGCAGACAAGGCTTAACACTCATTTCTGTCTCATATACTCGGCGATTAGCCCCTATCCATTCTCCCGTATATTGTCGCCCAGGAATACAATACGTATCAAAATAGTTAAATATATTCTCGTTGATACAGATACAGTACAGCTATAGTCTGTACATGACCAGGCGGTATTTTGGACCGAGTTTTCAGATTCCGGGTGTCGAAGTTTCGTGTACAGACACTTTCGGCATGCGGCATGCCCAGCGGATTCAAACTGTTTGAAAACATTTTCAGTTCGGCATCTACCGGACTTCCACTTTAGTAATTTTCTTATGATTGCCGAGAACTGAACGTGAATCTAGTTAACCCCTTAGGTCCGGGGCGGCGTGAACGGTTGGTCGAAGTACTACACCGTGCGGAAATATGAATTCGATACGGAATACATACGGTCACGAAGGTTTCGATTATATTTAGTTCGATCGACTTTTCTTTTGGTCCTCATTTCCACTGTCCGCCACAATCATTCCTGAATTTCCATATACAATGGGTCTTAGTCCCAGCTCAGTTAGTGTGCATTGGTCGATCAAAATTGACAGACGATTGGCTCCGAGAGCTATACGGTTACGGTTACGATACGGTTTATTTTAAACGCGACGAGGAGCAGCGATGATGGCTCCTCGATGGAACCCAGAGGTGTAGACGGATCTAAGGAGATGAGAACAGCAACATTTGACTATACTTTATGTTACTCACCCTCTCTGGGTAGTCTCTCATAGACAGATGCTCCATACGAACCAAGCTCGTACCTCGCTGTATAGACTCTAACCGTACCGTATTGGCCCAAAAGGTTTACGGCCGTAATCTTTACGACCATAACCGTATACGGTACGGTGTGAATCCCTAGGACTAGAGAGCAGTCGATTTGTTGATGCAGCCGTCGAGGTGAGAGGTGGAATTGATGTCGGATCACTGATGGCATCACATTCTTCAGATCAAGATTGCCGAGATCACCCGGCCCGGTCTATCGCGGGCAGGTTCCGCCAGGACGTCAGAAGGGCGCGCCGAGCTCGGCAAACTCGCGGCGGAATGCAGTAGTTGTAGATTTCGGACTGCATCGAACCGTTTTCTCCCCGGCTTGAGCTCGCGGACCGCTTTGAAACGCCCGTCACGGAATCTTGCCCTAAAGCTTCACTCGTAGAACTCAGTCCGACTCCGGTGCTCAGACACCACGTCGGTGCTGTTAGAGGTATTCCGGGGAGCGAGCTTTAGGGGTCAAAACACCCACAAGGTTCATATGCTATGCCATCATCCCGGAGTACGCCAGTGTTGTTGACGACAACGACTAGGTCGCCGTGGGGCGATGCAGTTCGGCGATATCGCATCTTTGATGTTATTTTATTCCGAGTCAATAATCAATAATACATGTGGTTGCGTGGCCTGGGACCAGCTACCCTAGAGTTTGAGACGAAACGAAACAATCATGATTAAATACAACTATGGAGTTTGGGACGTTTAGCTGACGCATTTTCTATTTCTGGAAAGTTGAACCAAGTGTGCATTGGATCGCTGAACCTTCTATGCGAGGATCATGCGCAGGATCCCTGCTATTGAGATTCGCCGTCAGCGTCAGATCAAGATCCGAAGATGAGTCGCACCTTCACCCCTGGCGTGGCGGCCACTGGTAGTCGGGCATCGGCGTATCGCCATAATATTGCATCTGCCTATAGTTCGGGGGGTACCCACCGGTTCCGGGCGGATACATCCCGGGTTGTCCTGCCGGCTGGGCATTATTCGCCATGTACTGGTAGGCCTGAGGATTATATCCCTGGTTCGTCAGCGGATTGTTGGCCTGTGTTGGATAATATTGTTGAGAAGTCTGATGGCTCGATCCTTGACCAGAGAGCGACAGATCCGGGTATTGTGCACTCCCCGAATAGCGGGGACGCCCGTGGAGGGGTGGAGGCCCGGTGTAGGGCAAGGGCGGCGCCATACCCTGTGCGCGGGAGAAATCGTTGGAAGCCGACATGGGACGCGCCGGGGCCTGGAGTGATGGGTGGCGTGAATGTCCGCCGGATCCCGGGAGGGCCGACGAGACAAGATTGGGAGATTGACCCGGCGTCGAATCATCTTCGGCGGACACATATTCGCAGGGAAGGCCCTTCTTTGTGCAACGGGCGCACGGATTCGTGGGAGGTTGCTCGGTAGTTATGCACTGGAAGACAGCGAATGAGGGCCTGGTTGGGGTCGTGAAAGCATGCAATACATACGCGCATCTTCCGTTTTCTGCAGTTCGTGCACGCCATAAGCGCGCGCCGCCGTTGCTTTGCATACGGCGCGTCGTTCTGTGAGGTGCGGGCAGCTGGCTTTGAACTCGACATGGTAGATGTTTGGAAATTGCTCTTGCGCTTGCGTCTTATATATGCATCAAGGCCTTGAACGGAGTTTCGAAAGACTCAACAATCGTCACCTCCCTAGGCGCGATAAATTGTTGGCAACATAATTCATTGCGTTTGACTCCTTGCGTTTACTCACGTGAGACGTGATTTGTTTTGCTCTGGTCGCGGTTCTATCCAAACGGGTAGTGAAAAAGGCGGGTCAGACATGTCCGCAAGGCGAGAATTTCCAAACTCGCACACAACCGTCTTGCCGCGGGTGTTTCCCGAATGTTTCGCGCATGAGTGGTGATGGCTCGTAAACCATCCTCAGCGGGCCAGTCCGATGATATTTACGACACTGCTCAAAATGAATTGATTCCTATAGAATGCTCGCCAGTTAGTAGTAGGTTCATTTCAAACAAGTGTGAATCGCCAGGAAACGAGCATCGCTTCCTTTGTTGCCATCACTGATTGAACATCGCCCCGAACATCTTGTCACCGTCTACTACACCGCAATTCAGGGCGATCCTCATGGGTCCCATCTATATTTCCAGTGTACCCGTCGACAGTTGGTAGCTTTCCTAAATTATTGGAAACACAGTATGACCAGAACCGTCGGATCGTGACTTACCGACTGATGTTTTTACCGCCTGGAATGATGGAGGTAATCCGTGGTGGTGGGGATCAAATCTGCGACGAGCCACACAAAGACCGTGCATTCGACTGAGGGTGACCAGTCCCACCTAGTGAGCTCCGTACTGTAATCCATTCTTCAGCCTGTTCCCGCGGTGATTCAAATACATGCTTTTCGGAAACCCTCATCGTGTTAGAAAACGGCGGAATGGTGGAAGTCGACGACGCGTCGCGGGTCATTCTTTGATCAAAGATCTTCTGCTGCTGTCTCATCCGCGAGCTTTTGTGTTCGGTGTTCGAGATCCACTCACATCGATCAAAGATTTGCTGCTCTTGTACGGTATTTAACCGTACCGTATTGGCCCGAAATGTTTACGACCGTAACCGTATACGGTACGGTGCGGATCCCTAGGACTAGAGAGCAGTCGATTTGTTGATGCAGCCGTCGAGGTTGCGTGGTGAGAGGTGGAATTGATGTCCGATCACTGATGACATCACACAGAACCACAAGAATGGTGCGTACGGCCCGCCCACGCCACACGACGAACTTCTGACCTGGTCATCCGCGCGGCGCTGCTTCCTGCCCTCTCCCAGCGGCAGCCGGCGGCAACATGGGCCACTCGCCACCATTCCTGTGCTTCTGGCTACCTTCTTGTCTGTCCAGCATAGTATAAAGCGACGCCTAAAGTAGTGACTTCCAAGTTGCGTAGTCCGGCCTCAAAATGCTCTTCTCCAAGTCTCTACTCCAAGCTGTCGCGTCGCTCCTCCCTCTCCTCGCCCTCGTCACAGCGAAGCAATACAAATACATCATCCCCGGCGCGGACCTCCTCGATGAGGATAGTGTTTTGATCCAGGCGCACGGGGGCCAAATCGTACGCCACGGGAGCAAGTTTTACTGGTTTGGGGAGGACCATAGTCCAGGAGGAACGCATTTTACGGGTATTTCAGTACGCCTATTCCCCTCGCTCTCTCATTATCGAAGAAATTGCGTTGATGGTGTGTCTGGTGACTATAGTGCTACTCGTCGAACGACCTGTACAACTGGAAGAACGAGGGGCATGCGTTCAGCCCTGTTCCGGGGACACAGCTCGCCAGCGATCAGGTTGGGGAGCGGCCTAAGGTGGTGTACAGTCCTGAGATTGACAAGTGGGTGGTGCGTGCTTCCTTGAATCGGTATTCCAGTCCAGAGAAATAGTTTTAATTCTGGATGGCATGCAGATGTACATCCACGCGGACAACACGAGCTATGGGCTGCACCTGCAGGCGATGGCGCTCGCAGATAAGGTGCAGGGGCCATATGCGCTGCAGGCGATATACAATCCGCTTGGGCAGCCGAGCCAGGACATGGGGTTGTTCCTCGACGATGATGGTGCGTTGCACGACTTCCGATGTATGTACCAACGCTAATGCCTTGCGGGGCGTAGGTTCGGCGTACTCGCTCTATGGTTCCGGAGGGAACAACGACATCACGATATTTACGCCGGATTTCACCAACCAGTCGCATATCGTGTTTCAGTTCTCCGGGACAAATCTGGAGGCTCCGGGGATGCTGCATAGCAAAGGGCTTTATTATCATTTTTTCAGTGTGTCCCGTCGTTCAAGGCCCATGACCGATATGCTGATATACTCCTCACTTTACTTAATCTCAGGTGAAAAGACGGGTTACCGCCCCAATGACGCGCAGTACTTTACCGCGTCTGCGATCTCAGGGCCCTGGTCCGCTCGCAAGCAGCTTACGCCACCGGGCAAGTTCACGTACGAGTCGCAGAACACGTTCGAGCTCAAGATCGCCGGTACCAAAAACACGACATTCATTTTCATGGGCGACCGGTGGGACCGGGACGAGCTGTCGGATAGCCGGTATATGTGGCAGCCATTGGTGTTGGATGAAGAGACGGGTGTGGCGGAGATGGTGTGGCACGATGTGTGGACGGTGGATGTAGGGACGGGGGAGGTGGGGTTTCCGCAGGGGGTGGGGTACGAGGCGCAGGCGGGGACGCTCACCGGCGGGGCGAGTGTGATTGCGTGCGCGGGATGCTCGGAGGGGCTTCTGGTGACGAATAGTGCGTGCCCCGAGCCACTCAGAGTTCACATGGTTTGCTGATCCTTCTCCAGTCACGCAGTCGTCGAGCGTTACTGTGTCTGGCGTTTTAGGACAAAACAAGCCGCAATGGATTGCGCTGTACTATGTGAATCCCGATGACCAGAGTTTGTTTCTTGTTTTCATCTCTTTTCCATGATACTCAAACATGTCACCGTGCAGTCATAAACGGCCTCCAGCGGCTCGTCAACGTGTCCATCAACGGGGGCACGCCGGTAATCCTGAAGCAGCGCACCACTGCCGTGAACGTGACGATGTCGATCCCCTTCGAAGCGTATCTGGAAAAGGGCGCGGTGAATAATATCACGGTGACTGGGACGAGTGCCGGTATGCCGCGGAGATTTTTCATTTCGCTGAAGGAAACTAATATGAAGACCCTTGCAGGACCTGCAGCGGATTTTGACCGCCTTATCGTGTACCCGTATACACCCTGAATACTCCGAGTAGCTGGATAGTTATCTGGAGTGACCCAAAATAGTGGTTGAACATGATCCGTGTCTGGGGGTGGTATGACCCTGGTTCAAATGCGTACTGTCGGCTCTTTACGTGCACTCTTTGTTATTCTCCTGATTGGCAGCTGGAGCGGACGTCGGTCAGGGTCTCATGCTGGTAGGACTAAGTGCCCGTGTTGAGCCACCCGGATTTAGTGCTCTTGTGCATTTGAACATACCTCGTATTCAACCAATGCCTATCACGATTAGTTGGTGGACTAGGCCTGAGGTATTGGAGCACGTGGGGACATGAATGGATCGCGGAAACTCTTGGTGCTTACATAATCCTTTCTAACATCTTAGTTCTTAATTCGTTGAGATCTGCTACAGGACGCCTGGAATCACCAATACTCCAAGTAGGTTGTCAAATCATTTATCCTGGCCTCAACTGAAGGATTCAGATTTTCCAAAGCGGCACGGGACAACATATTTCGTGTTTGCTTCCGCACTCCCCTCACGCAGTTCGACTCCCGCCATTACTGAACAGCACGTTGCAGATCTATTGACATGGGCTCATCCTCTTGCCCAGCTTTTTCTGCTGACTGATGTTTCAGTTTAACATTTCCCCTTGCTTGCAGGCCCGTACGGAAGCTCCTTGATGTGCATCCCTATATGACTTATGAATGACGAATGGAGTGTGTAGTATAGGAATTCGGCCTTAATGCACAGTGACCCTCTGCAAACACGCAGAGGTCTCGATTCAAAAGCTACAGCTTAAATACAAAACAAGGGAGTCATATGGATATAAGAAGAAATGTAATAAAAAATTTTTTGGAAGAAAGTTTGAAGGGCTTCCTAGGACCTCAGGAAGTCTCCAGAATCACTTACTTGCAAGTTTTTGACCTCACGCGGCCCCCGTTGAGAGTATAGTCCCGAAAAGGAAATGATTGACAGGTGGCAGTGCTCAGCTCGGCAGGCAAACCAACCATTTGAACCAAAAATCTGGTGTGTTTGGCAATGAGTCGAGTACAGTGAGCTATAAACTGTAGACTGAGATTACATGTAATGAATACACATTCATAAAAGATTCTGTGGGGGATTTCAAGCTCATAATGCTAACATCTTCTCTAGTTATCTACACCAAACATCCCGCAAACAATGTCTGATGTGTCCAAGCTGTCCCACCAGTCTGAGAAACATTATGGTGGCTCAAAGCTCATATGTTTGGACTCAAGCCAAGTAAATCACACAAAAGCAATGGAATTTGTGCCCCTTACGCTAATTGAACCACGTGAGAAATAGCCTTACGGGGATTGATGCCATCACCCGGTGATTGCCGTGGTCGGTCGGTCCCCCTGGCCAAGGCTTAAATACAAAATTCAGCATGATATGCTTAATTATTTTTTTGCCAACCCCTTGGTAATATGACTCTGTCTGAGTCAAGTCAAAAAGAAGAGTCAGAAGGAGTCAGAAAGAAGCTACTGATATGTAATGTCACATTGTGACCACATGGCAAATAGGCAGTGCATTGGTGTTTCAGTTGTTACTCCAACATTTAGTACACATCCCCGTGGTTTGTGCCTCCAGGTCGCACTAGCGTGTCACCCTAGTCGTATCTGATGCTACAACTGGCAGCTTGGGCTCACTCTAGTTCTCCTTTATATCACCTAGCCAGAGTCCTGAGTGCTATTAATAATACATCAGAAGTGCTAGCGCTTTCCTGCTGTATAAATACTGGTCCTAGGAAATCGCAAAGTAGCACTAGATGCCGTGCGCTCTTGTTACGGTGTTTCACCGTAACCCTTCCATTGCAACATGTACCAGAGGCTGCTGTAGTGGAACCATGCTTCAAGGATCTCGGTGACCTCCCACCTCTCATCTCTGTCCATCTGGAGGATGGGCAGAGGCTCGTTGTTCTGAGGGTGTCTGGGGAATGGGTCCAGCTTCGCAAGCTCAAACTTCACTACTGGGAAGACCCAGGGGAGCTGGGAGTAGCGCGGTGGGAGCTCAAGCTTGTATGCACCCTTGCCCACAACCTTCACAACCTTGAAGGGTCCGAGCTGCTTGTCCAAGAACTTGGGTGACAGGCGCATCATTTTGATGTCAGACACATCCGCCCAGACTCGGTCACCTACCTTGATCTCTGGTGCGGGCACAAGGCGGTGATCATAGTAGAGCTTGAACTCGTCCTTGGCTTTGATAAGTGCGGCTTTGGCCTCAGAGACCCCAGCAGCGATCCAGTTGCAGAACTCGTTGATGGACTTGTCAGTGGAGCACATCCCATTCGGTTTGAAGCCCATCCGAGGAAGGCAGCTGGTGTCTGTCATGGAACCTGCTGCATCGAGGAGTGGATGTGGTTGTTGTATGCAAACTCAACCGCCAGCAGGAGCTCATCCCAGTTGTCCTGTTTGTAGCTCGTGAAGTTATGGAAAAACTGTTCAAAATCCTTGTTGATGTGCTTGGTCTGGCCATCGGTCTGTGAGTGGTAAGTGGTTGAGGTAGCAGGCTCAATGCCGATGAGGCGCCACAGTTCTCGGGTGAACTCTGCAATGAACTGCAGGCCACGGTCGGAGATGTACTTCCAGGGGTTCTGTGGTGCCTCCAAACATTCTGGTAGTACAACCCAGGCAGCTCCGACAGCACTGAGGCTGGGTTGGCACTCGTTGAAGTGGGCCTGCTTACCGAGGACGTTAACCAGGACTATGACCGCATCAAACCCATGCGCTTCCGGAAGCTCGATGATGAAGTCCACCGAGACAGTATCCCAGTGCTCATCTGGAATCTCAGTCGGATGAAGCTCACTGTGGGGAAGCTGCTGGAGCGCTTTTGTCCATTTGCACGTGTTGCAGGTTCCGACGTACTGGCCAATGTATCGGGATAACTGGGGCAACCAGTAGTCCCAGGAGATGAGCTCCAACGTCTTGAAGCAGCCAGTGTGTCTGGCGACCCGTGTGTCGTGGTCTGCTCTCCATAATCCGGTGACAGAGGTAGGGCAAAGTCAAACTGGGACAGGTACAGGGACCACTGGCCTGCCGCCAGTTTAGCTTCAGCGACTTCTGGAAGTACTCCAAACTCTTGTGGTCCATCCAGATCTTGACCGGGTGCTGTGAGCCTTTGAGGAAGTGCTGCCACTTCTCTAAGGCTTGGACGATCACAAGCATCTCCTTGTTGTGGATCACATAGTTTCATTGGACATTGTTCAAGCTCTTGGAGTAGAAGGCGACAGGGCACCACTTTCCATCTCTGCCCTACTGCGACAGCACAGCTCTGGTTTCCCAGTCGGAACTGTCCGCCTCCAGCTGGTACGGCCGAGATTCATCCAGAAGGACCAGGATGGGCTCTGCAGTCACTGCGTCCTTGAGGGCTTGGAATGTGGCAGCCGAGGCAGCAGTTCAGGTCCAGGCCACACCCTTCTTTGTCAGGTTGAAAAGCGGCTGGGCGACATCTGAGAATGCCTGGATGAACCTCCAGTAGAAGTTTGTGAAGCCAAGGAACAGCTGTAGGTCCTTCTTGTTCTCGGGTGTAGGCAAGCGACGACACTGGCAACTTTGACGGGGTTCATCTCGACATGGTTATGTGAGATGATGATGCCGAGGTACTCGATCGTCGACTTCTCGAACTCGCACTTCTCTGGACGGAGGAAGAAGGGGTGATCTCAGAGCTGGCAGAGCATCTCCCGGACGATTTTGCAATGATGGGTGAGGTCGGAATGCACGATGAGGATGTCATTGAGGTAGACCATGATGTCTCTGGACAGAATGAGGTCCTGGAAGATGTCATTCATCATCGTCTGGAAGGTGGCCGGGGATTTGGTAAGGCCGAAGTACCTCACCAGTGGCTCCACAAGCCCCCAGTTAATATGGAACACGGCCTTCTATTTGTTGCCTTCCCAGATCCGGAAATTGTTGAAACCCCATCAGACATCGAGTTTCGTGAAGAACTGGGCTCTCTTCAGACAATTAATAAGGTTGTTGATCAAAGGGAGCAGGTACCAATTATTCACGGTCATTGTGTTAAGTGCCTGGTAGTCCTGAACAAACTGGAGGGCACCATCCTTCTTCTTAACGAAGACCGGTGACGCCATTGGAAACTTGGATGGGTGAATACGGCTGGTACTCAATCCCTCTGTGTTGAAGGCATCGGGCTCCTTCTGCTCAAGCAGAGAGATTGGGTAGACCTTGCAATCGGCCAGCTTCGCATCCGGGACAAGCTCGATGATGTGGTCCCACATTTGTCTTTGCCACAGAGAGTCAAAAGACTCCTGGTTGAAGATGTCCGAGAAGTCCATGGCCCAGGATGGGATCTTGGTTCAGGCCAGTGCAAAATTCCATACATAAGCCTCCGTGAGATGCTGCAAGACAGTACTCCCGGCTCGAATCTTTTCAGCCAGGGCAAACACAGTGTAGAGAATGTGATCACTTTCCTCGAGCTTACCATCATCGTCATTGTTGTCACAGTCTGGGTCCAGGGACAGGTCTGGTAGGTCATTGTCATCCGCTTCTGGGTCGTATCCATTGTCTCCATGCCACTCCTCTGAGTCGATGGCACAGATAGACGGGGTTGGACCTTTGTGCAGCTGCCAGAGGATCGAGGCGGCGAGCTTTTTGCTCCTTGGGACGGTTCACAACTCATCATGGCAGGTGCAGCATCCAGTCGGGCAGCGCATCATATGAGCTTCCTTGGTCTCCAATTGATCTCCAGATCGTGTTTTTGGAGCCTGGAATAGCCAAGGATGATGTGCTGCTTGCTGAGCCAAGTCACGGTGAGCTGGATCCGCTTGGCATGCCCTTCGTAGTTGACCACCGTAACGACTATGCCGGTGATGCCGCCTGCTTGGTTTGGACTGCCATCCACGTTGAGAACCGGGATTGGCTGCAAAAGCTGCTGGACTGGAAGGTTCCAAGAGATGACGTACTCCGAATCGATGAAGTCTCTGGTCGCTCTGCAGTTGACCAGAGCCTTTGTCAACATCCGTGTGGCAGTCTCAACAGACTGCAAGTCCAACGGGATATGCAGGGAGTTCTGGCCCTTGACGGATCAATGATGTACTGCTGGAGAAGTTGCTGTTCCCACTTTAGGCAATGAACACACCGGAGTGAGCCTGACCTCGTTCTCGGTGACAGACCTGGTATTGGGGCACCCGGTGATAAGCACGGGATTTGTCCACCCATGAAATCTTCGCTTTTTTCGCGTTTTCATGACAAGACATATGCCAGGCTACGCTCCAGAAGCGTCAGTACTGAGGTTCCCAAGTAGCTTGCAGGGCAGGAACCACTGAGTAACGGATGGGAACGGGGAGGAATACTCTGGAACCATTGGCATGTGCTCACTCCGAAACCTGTAGGAGATGTGTAGCCCAACAATCAAGTGGAATGTGAAGTCTACTCTATTCCCGCTCACGGAACTAGATGGGACGGACTGGAATCCTGTTGTGGTGTGTTAGACATGAGACGCGTAACGTGTTCTGATCATATGATCACTGGAAGGGGGCTGGGAACATCATACCTTGATGGATCCACGCCGTCCCGGGCATTCCGGATAAGGGATGGTCACTAAGCGAGGGTCTGATCACTTGGACCTACACTCGTCGGCTCCTGGAGCAAGTACCCATACTGGGAAGTACTTCGGATGCAGTATCCCTGGAGAGCTACGGACTAGGGGCTTCGGTTCCAGACATTCCGGTAGACGGGAAAGGCACCGGTATTGGGAGGAACAGCATATACAGTCGGGATCGACATAGGGGATCGGTTGTGATGGCTCCGGCACAGTCTGACTGATCGTACATCTGCACAGGATCACACCAGGATGGCGTGCTCGACATGGGCAGCCAATAGAAGGACTCAGATACCCATTCTTACGACGGATACACGGAAGTTGGACAGATAAACGGACTATTTTACTCATACTTACTTATTCTTGGACGTTTTCATGTGTTTCAGCGCTTTGTATTTAGTAGCAGGGGCATCTTGGGCGACTTTACGGAATCACCCCACGGCTAGTAGGCGGAAACACTTGCGAATTGGGCAGATACCGGGGAGTTCGAACAAGGTGTCTCTTAGAATTCATCTTGGCTTGGAATCTTTTCTTTTGTGATCGGTATCCTTGGGATCCGACTTTGCCGTTCGTCTGGAATAGTCTGAAAGTGACTGGAACAGTTGGGATAGTGCTGAGTACGCACTTGGTTGTTTGGGTTGTGTTGTGAAGAGCTTGGGATCGGAACCCACTACTGTTGTTACTGTGTCACGCTTGGAATCGGCATCCACCTCGCTTTGGAGAACCCCAGCACCCCGTTCTCATTTGTTTTCATAGCTGAGAAGCTTTACATCATCGCGCTCTGTGCTTCCTGTCTGTTCGGGTCTATCCTCGTTCACTCAGATCTAGCCTGAACACTTGCACAGCAAGGGTTCCATTCGCATCGACACTCTCGTTGCATTCCACTAGCTTTCCTGTCTGTTCCGGTTCCATTCCGGTTCACTCAGATAGAGGCTCAAGTACTTGGACTTCGTTCCAAGGACTTCTATAAACAATACAATGCTCTCTCCTCGTTTGCGAGGTCTATACCATTCCCTGCAACCTTTTATAAGGCCCTGTACCAGGGTCTGATACTCGTCTGTGCACGTCTCGAGCACTTCCATTCCGTTGACAGACCTGGTATTGGGGCACCCGGGCATTTATTCATATCTGCTCAAGTTGCAACATACTATAATGTACTTCATTACATTACAACGTCATCTCACGAGGGCTATTGCTGGCCTGAGCAGTTAGCTAAAAGGGATATAATGTGTCACGAACCATTAGAAAGGCGCTGGACAACAATCCTGGTAAAGGGTTGAAGTGGGAAGTCGCTAATGGAGCAATCGCGGAAAGTGCCTTACCATCCTGGAAACGGATTGGGGCTACTGCACATCCCTGACAAAGAGCATATTACGAGGGAACATCCTTCTGAACCAGAGGGATCATTGTTAGGCATCATCTGACGTCTCCAGAACTGCCAAGAGAGAGCTGGACTTGGTCGATCTACCAATTGACTAAGAAACCACACTCGGGTACTGGGAAGCAGCGGCTATCACGATTTTCAGACAAATCACTTAAGCGGTTCAAGGCGGAACCATTTGGGCGGATGGTTACCAAGGAGGGTAACAAAGAGCTGACGAGGAGGTCAGCTAAAAGTTGACATATCAACAATATCCCATCACAATCGTTCTAAGCGATGTAGATCTTGACTCATCGTTAAGCTCGGCTCATTGATGTTTCTTATAAATCTCTCTCAATTTTACTAATTGCTTGATATCTGACAGGAGTTCATCGGCTAGCGGCCATACCACTAGTCATATACCCTGAACCTATTGCTCGTTTGTATCAGTCTCGTTTATATTTAGAATCCTGTAACATATTTAAGTGGATGGTTATGGGAGGAACACCGGTGAATCTCACCCCACCTGTTGGCTGCGAAGTTACTAGACTTCACGCTTAACCAGTAGAGTATTCATTCATTCAGAGACACCCAGAAGCTATACCAAGTTTCACTTGTTTTCCCTGTTTGAATATTATCTGTGTTGGATTTGGATCTTTATAAACGACGCGTGGACATATTGGATAAACGGAATGGACGCGTGGAATATAAGGAAACAGATCGGACTTGACAATTTGGTTGTAATCTCGCAAGGATTAGCAATCGCGAATACTATTTGGAATCGGGATTCATAAGAATCACTTGCATTACGCATCAGAGTACTATCTCCAAACCCAAACCCACATCATACAAAACCGTTGAACATAAAATCTTGTCTGTCTATCTGCGATTGTGCCTAGAACGGATTTGAGCAAGTTTTATCTATACGACTTGTAGACCTGTAAAGTCTTGCTTCTTAAAGAGAACTAAAGTTCAAATTGCCACAATCTATACTGGATTGGAACCCCGAACTTGCACGAGGACTATAGTGTTTGAGTTGTTGTAGTCGCATTATCAAACCGCATATTCATTTACAAGGTTTATTTTGTGGTTATTTCACCGCCAGCCCCATAGTCAGTGTTTCACCGTTCTGACGCACTTCTGTGTGTAGGTTTGGTTTTGGTTGGTGTTTTCTTAATAGGTTCAGAGCACATCGATCACCGGGCATTTATTCAAATCTGCTCGAGTTGCAACATACTACAGTCGAGTTGCTCATATGGATACGGTCGGGAGAGGCCAAAACCTTATTCCAGATAGCATGATATTCCATATGACCTCGCATTTTGGCTGGGGAGGCCGATTTGGGACTCGGAAAATGCCATTCCATATGACCTGATATTCCCATCAGATTATTCCATATGAGCAACTCGACTGTATAATGTACTTCATTACATTACAAACGTCATCTCACGAGGACTATTGCTGGCCTGAGCAGTTAGCTAAAAGGGATATAATGTGTCTCGAACCATTAGAAAGGCGCTGGACAACAATCCTGGTAAAGGATTGACATGGGAAGTCGCTAATGGAGCAATCACGGAAAGTGCCTTACCATCCTGGAAACAGATTGGGGCTACTGCACATCTCTGACTAAGGGCGTATTACGAAGGAACATCCTTCTGAACCGAGGGGATCATTGTTGGGCATCATCTGACGTCCAGAACTGCCAAGGGAAGGCTGGACTTGGTCGATCTACCAATTGACTAAGAAACCATACTCGGGTACTGGGAAGCGGCGGCTATCACAATTTTCAGACAAATCACTTACGCGGTTCAAGGCGGAACCATTTGAGTGGATGGTTACCAAGGAGGGTAACGGAGTGCTGACGAGGAGGTCGGCTAAAAGTTGACATATCAACAATATCCCATCACAGTTGTTCTAAGTGATGTAGATCTTGACTCATCGTTAAGCTCGGCTCGTTGATGTTTCTTATAAATCTCTCTCATTTTATTAATCGCTTGATATCTGACAGGAGTTCAACGGCTAGCTGCCATACCACTAGTCATATACCCTGAACCCTATTGCACGTTTGTATCTGTCTCGTTTATATTTAGAATCCTGTAACATATTTAAGTGGATGGTTATGGGAGGAACACCAGTGAATCTCACCCCACCTGTTGGACGCGAAGTTACTAGACTTCACACTTAACCAGTAGAGTAGGCATTCATTCGGAGACACCCAGAAGCTATACCAAGTTTCGTTTGTTTTCCCTTTTTGAATATTATCTGTGTTGGATTTGGATCTTTACAAACGATGCGTGGACATATTGGATAAACGGAACGGAAGTGTGGAATATAAGGGAACAGATCAGACTTGAAAATTGGTTGTAATCTCGCAAGGATTAGCAATCGTGGATACTATTTGAAATCAGGATTCATAAGAATCACTTGCGTTACACATCAGAATAATATCTCCAAACCTAGACCCACATCATACAAGACCGTTGAACATTGATTGCGCCTAGAACAGATTCGAGCAAGTTTTATCTATATGACTTGTAGACCTGTAAAGTCTTGCTTCTCAAAGAGAACTAAAGTTCAAATTGCCACAATCTATACTGGATTGGAACCCCGAACTTGCACGAGGACTATAGTGTTTGAGTTGTTGTAGTTACATTATCGAACCGCGTATTCATTTACAAGGTTTGTTTTGTGGTTATTTCACCGCCAGCCCCATAGTCAGCATTTCACCGGCTCGGGGTCAGTGTGGGTTTCCATCTCCAGGACAGAAAGGGGAGTCTCAGTCACCCAGAAGGAAACTGGGATGGGGGGTACACCTCTTGCTGCTACCTCTGAATTGGATATATTGACGGTATCTGAATACAAGAGGGTGTAACGATTAGGGGATGCGACTGAGGGTGCACTGCTCACTCAGCTGGGGACGGAAAACCCGCTGGGTCTGCATCCTCATCAACTGAATACACTGGGAGTGAGGCAGTGGTAGAGAGATGGGTGAACAGCTTGTCAAGGAGGTCGTCACCGAGTTGACGAACAACCTCATCGAGAACGTCTGTGTGCCAGAAAATGGACATAACGGGGCACTTGCAGGCAAGATGGCTGGCAGCTCCGCAGCAGAAGCAGGCACATGGGAACGTGCGTGCTTGGGTCCGGTCGACGTCCATCAGAACAACCACCGGAAGCGCAGGAACTGGAGTTTGCATGAACGAGACCAGAACACACACGGCCGAGGCAAAGCAGCCGGAAGACAGGCCGGAGGGTTTCCGGTCCAGGCTAGTGTTGTCGATGTCTGGTTTGGTCTGGTTCTTTGCGAAAAAATCCAAACCCCAAACCTGACCCCAGGTCTGGTTCAGTCTGGGGTTCAGGACAGGTTCGAACCTTTTTTGAACCTAAAATACTTCCCATGCACCAGGAGCCAATTCTGTGGCCTGTGAAGCCTTTGTATACTCCACAATGTAAGTTTTATTCCAGTAGAACAAGCTATTTGAACTACTGGGTGGAGACAGACCCCGAAATATCAAATCCGGGAATTTCTTCCTAGTTTGATCACCCATCAGTTCAACCATTACGAGCATATTTGATTAGGGAAATGTGTTGCATTGCATTCTGGATCAAATACTCTTGGTAGGCTGCATTTCAAGCAAAATGACCGCTGTTTTCATGTGTTTAGTGGAGTCAAAAAGCCCCATTTTGGACATCGGTTCGAACATGTTCACACAGGTCTGGCAAAATCCAGAATTTGCTGAACCCCGAACCAAACCCGAGGTCCGGTTCGGGTCTGGTTGAGGTTCAGCATCAGTTCTGAACTGAACACCGGCAACACAAGTCCAGGCACAGCCAAACACTTTGTACTGCCAGAAGGCATGTATGCTGATAAGCTGTGAAACGGTGCACTTCTTATATGACTAGGAATAGCTAATTGATAGGTATTGCAAACAAACACCCAAAACAACCAACCACAACCAATCTACCTCCAAAGGTCTAAGTGCTTCTCTTTGTGACTTCAGGTCCGGGCCATAGTATGCAACCAGCAGGTTTGAGCAAACACAAGTTTAATTTATAGGCTTCTAACAACACACTCTACAATGTACTAGCAATATGCAACTGCCAAGAACAACACTGCTAGGAACCTAGGGATGGTCTGGGGGTGTGTTTATATAGGGTGGATACAAGATGGCTGGACCGCTAGGTCGAGAACACCAGGGCAGAGGTTTGTAGGTTTGTGAAAATCCTTGCCTTAGGCAACCTAAGGACTACTGAGGCTAAATCCAAATGACCTCAAGTCTCAAACGGGAAGACTCTCCTTGACTGCCAACCTATTCCTTAACCAAGAACAGGAACCTTTCCGCTATTATCGGCACTAGCTCACTACAAGCATCCAGCTAGCGACCATCCGGACCATCCGGACCAACCGGCAATGTAGCCGGTGATCTAGGTCATCTCTACTCTGTCAGAACATCGATCTACTGCATCTAGACGATGCTGATAAGCCAGTAATTGGGCCATGGTTAGATACACATAATTTTGCATGTTTCTGATCGTGCTCATTGCTGAAACTGTTGTTTCTATGCAACAGTACTGGTTCCTGGTAGCTGTTGGGCGAACCACAGAGAAACGGGTGAATGTTCTAAGGAATTAGAACGTTCATTGGCTAGTCTCGCCCTGAAAACTGTAAGGGAAACGTGCAGCTGAATAATAAGTCAAGGAACTTCTTTTGACTTGTTTCCAACATCCACTTAAGCAACTGGAAACGGGTCAAAGGAACAGGAGTTGGCAATGTGTTGTGTTGTGTTGAAACTCTAGGGGAGACACGCTTCGTCACAAGTGTTTCGGTTGCCAGAGTTGCCGGTTTCCATCAAATGCGGATACACCGAAACAGGTGGTCGGCTATTCTGAGGATCCGGATCACAACTCTAAAGGTGTTCTAAGGTTCTTTCTCAAGAACCCATTCTGGGAAACCCTGGAGAAACGGGTATCTACCGAGACCTACAAAGGAGTATTATCAAGTTCCGTGCTTGGAACCAAGGGTAGACTTGAGTTGAAGCAGAACAAGTTGAACAAGATGCAGTGCCGATCTATTGGTGATTCGACACACCCTCTGAATAATGCAGGGGTGCTGCTGACGGGTTCCTGCCTCGTAATTGGCAAGGGAACATGGTGTGCTCGCAGTTGGGAACCGGTGGGGGGCGATGATTGATGTGCTCAGAACCTATATAAGAAACACACAAATAACCCCACTTGACTCGAGAGCGGCACAGAAACAGTCCAGAGACTGTTCCAACAACCAACAAACAAATCAAACAGGCAATATATGCACATTTCCAAAGATTCCGACGAGTTACAGCCCCTAGTACAGGGCCTTGTAAAGGTTGTAGGGAGAGGTTTCAGATCTCAAAGAGATGGAAGAGCAAACTGTGTAGAACATGTTTCTAGACACAGTGGAAACATTGTTTCCAAACAAGATAGATTTATAGCTTCGCAGCGTGTGTGTGGGTGTGTGTCCAAGCACCAGAGAAACAAGTTTAAAGTGGTCCCGTAGACTCAAGTAAGGCCCCTAGTTTATAGGCCAAGAACGTTCACAGACCTTTCCCTAAAGAGGTACTTTCTGAGTAATGCCAGCAGTCACGTTTCCAAAGTTTTCCCTTGATGGTACTTTCTGAAACCCGCTCCGCAAATAACAACAATAATGTTTCTTTCAACAGAGTCCCAGATCCAACAGATTCTCAGAGTTCAGACAGTTTCCAGGCAAAGCCCAAGTGCGTTTCCAGAATAATATATGATTCAGAAACAATTAAGATTTCGACTAATAATGCTATTCTATAAGAGTGCGTTCGCCGAGGATCCCAGATCAACCCAATGCGCAAGCGTATAGCCTACTAGTTCAGGGGAAGATGCTGTGTCCATCGTAGAAACACCCTCGGATACTTATACAACCGCCAAGACACTGTTACAAAGCCCAAAACACAATCCCAATGAGTCAAAAGTCCGTTTATCTACCTCTTTAACCGTGTTTCCGTCGGTTGTTCTTCCGAGCGTCGCCTCCCATTGGTTCCCCACTACGAGCACGCCATGTTCCCTTGCCAATTACGAGGCAGAACCCGTCAGCAGCACCCCTGTATTATTCAGAGGGTGTGTGGATCACCGATAGATCGGCACTGCATCTCGTTCAACTTGTTCTGCTTCAACTCAAGTCTACCCTTGGTTCCAAGCACGGAACTTGATAATACTCCTTTGTAGGTCTCGGTGGATACATGTTTCTCTAGGGTTTCCCAGAAAGGGTTCTTGAGAAATAACCTTGGAACGCCTTTAGAGTTGTGATCCGGATCCTCAGAATAGCTGACCACCTGTTTCGGTGTATCCGCATCCGATGGAAACCGGCAACTCTGGCAACCGAAACACTCGTGACCAAGCACGTCTCCCTTAGCGTCTCAACACAACACAACACATTGCCAACTCCCGTTCCCTCAACCCATTTCCGTTGCTTAAGTGGATGTTGGAAACAAGTCGAAAGAAGTTCCTTGACTTATTCATTGGCTACACGTTTCCCTTATGGTTTTTCAGGGTGAGACTAGCCAATGGACATTCTAATTCCTTAGAACGTCCACCCGTTTCTCTGTGGTTCGCCCAACAGCTACCAGGAACCAGTACTGTTGCATAGAAACAACAGTTTCAGCAATGAGCACACTCAGAAACACGCAAAATTACGTGTATCTAACAATGGCCCAATTACTGGCTTATCAGCGACGCTCGGAAGAACAACTGACGGAAACGCGGTTAAAGAGGCAGATAAACGGACTTTTGACTCATTGTTTTTGGGCTTTGTAACAGTGTCTTGGCAGCTGTATAAGTATCCTGAGGGTGTTTCTACATGGAGACAGCATCTTCCCCTGAACTAGTGGGCTATACGCTTGTGCATTGGGTTGATCTGGGATCCTCGGTGAATGCACTCTTATAGAGTAGCACTATTAGTCGAAATCTTAATTGTTCCTGAATCATATATTATTCTGGAAACACATTTGGGCTTTGCCTGGAAACTGTCTGAACTCTGAGAATCTGTTGGATCTGGGACTCTGTTAAAAGAAACATTATTGTGGTTGTTTGCGGAGCGGGTTTCAGAAAGTACCGTCAAGGGAAAACTTTGGAAACGTGACTGCTGGCGTTGCTCAGAAAGTACCTCTTTAGGGAAAACTCTGTGAACTGTTCTTGGCCTATAAACTAGGGGCCTTACTTGAGTCTACGGGACTACTTTAAACTTGTTTCTCTGTCGCTTGGACACATACACACACACTGCGAAGCTATAAATCTACCTTGTTTGGAAACAACATTTCCACTGCGTCTAGAAACACGTTCTATGCAGTTTGCTCTACCATCTCTTTGAGATACGAAACCTCTCCCTACAACCTTTACAAGGCCCTATACTAGGGGCTGTAACTCGTCGGGATCTTTGGAAACGTGCATATATTGCCGTTTGATTTGTTTGTTGGTTGTTGGAACAGTCTCTGGACTGTTTCTGTGCCGTCTCGAGTCAAGTGAGGTTATTTGTGTGTTTCTTATATAGGTTCTGAGCACATCAGTCAACACAGTGTTGCAACCGACATCAAATGGTCATAGCCCATTGGTCAGAACATCGATCAGACCTCTGGTCATTGGTGCAGTCCGTACAATCGTCCCTAGCTCCGTTCCAATAGCCTGCTTGCTATTCTGTTCGCCCTAGCCGCCCAGATCAGGCACTAGCCTCGCGTTACTTCATCTCCTATGTTGTGGTATGTCTTTGTCAAAGCCCTAGCCGGTCACTAGCCAGTTGTTCCGCCTATCGCTGTCTAGTCGCTTATCTAGAGATTAGATAGTACCACGGGGTTCCATGCTGAGTTTCCTAGCTCAAGGTGTTGTCTCCTAGCTGCACCTCCATCGTAGATATCTGTCTGCTAGACACTCACTAGCTTCTTCGCAAGCCATCTCTGGACTACTAGAGTCTCCTAGGTGATATCTCATGAATGTATATGCAGTGATTTAATTCCTGGTTGTTTGTACACTCAGCTAGCAGCTAGCACATCACACTAGTGTAGCCTCGTGCTACAGTCAGCAGTTAAGGCTTGCTCTGACTCTCCTTTATATCACCTAACAAGTGGTCTGCGTACTAGCTAGGATGCTAGTAACAACAGAAGTGCTAGTTGCTTCCCATTGTATAAATACTGGTCATAGGAAATCGCAAAATTAGCCCTAGATGCCATAAATTTATGTTATGACATTTCGGCAGGCTGTGGGTGAAATAGCAAAGAATTTGCTGATTTCTACCCTAATCACGTAGCACGTTGCTCCAAAGGATTACCATAAGTCCTATATGGCTAATCAGGGCTTGATCCTGCATGAGGACCTTAATCAAGTCCACCTGGGGTGTATCAACTGGAAAGTTCATACTGGTTGACACCCATGATTAAGGGATTAATAGCTAAGATTAAGCATCACTGCTTAACCAAGGCATCATGGGGCCCGCAAATAACATGGGCAATATTAATCATCCTCTCTGATGATCTGGGGCACCATTGTGGATCTTGGTTAGAGGTGTTCAAGTACTTTGTTGTGCTTGATTTACAAACAGAGCCTTGCACAACAGATCAGGTGACTCGGGTTTAGCAGTAACCGGTTACCCCGGCCGCAGTTGGACTTCACTTATCAACTATCTGATCATTGTTGCCATCCTGATTTGGTCACTTGAACCAGGCCAGGACAGTAACTCACATATCTCCACAACCACTTGGCAGTTCCTGAACGGGGGACATGAGGATAGAAGATGGAACTGTCAGCACGATCAAATGGGAAACAGTCACACCAGACACACTCAAGCAACAGGGGTCAACACATGAGGATCCTATATATTTACCTACACGTGATTAACTACAGACACCTTACTCATATACCAGCAAGTAGAGTAATCATAATTGTACAGTATATAAGGAGGAGATTTTGTCATGGATGGGCACTGTCTGTCCCTAAGAGCAGTAACCTTTACCAGATACTGCTTGATAAACAACTGGCAATTCGGGACTTGTCACCAAGGACTGACTTCAGTTAAGAAGTTTTGTTTTGTTTGCACAAGTAACTCAATATCAATTGTTGGCTCAGGATTTTGGGATTGGAAACAGTTAAGAAGCTAGAGAGAGCTTATTAGGATTGAGAACACGGCACCACACTACAGTAGCCTTGGAAGGCTTATTATTTGGGACTTGTAGAACACTGCACCTTGTTAGGATTGGGATTGTTGGCTCAAGCTTCTAAAGCTTTAAACTCGATTTGTTGGCTTAGGCACTCGTTTGGCATTGCTCAAAGAGGTCTGATACTCTAAATCAACCCTTGCACTTCGGACTAGACCTCTTAAAACAGGTGTGTTCCTCGCAACCTTTGTTGGATTATCTGTGCTCCTTAAACCTTCTTAAACTGTTCAAAAGACCTGTACTCAGCGGCACAGCCTAAACCATTCAAGGGGAAAGTAGTTAGGATTTGGTTAGTAGTTGTGTTTTTGCTTTAATCAAGCAACTCGCATTCTGCTCATTGGGTCTTGATTAAACTAGTACTGCTGTTGCAGACACTGAGCAAGCATTTCACCGCATGGCATGCAACCTGTTTCAGTGTGGCTTTTTTTCGGCTCTGGTGTGGTAGTCTAGAGGGTGTTATGAAACCTTCTGGTGGCTCCCAGATACAAAGAAAAGCAAATCCACATGTGGCATTGTGCAGCCGCATGTGGCTTTGCACAACCTCTCTTATAAGGCTTTCAGTCATGCTCATGGTTTCTGGTTTCTCAAATTTTATCAGGAAGTGTTGCAGGGCCTCTAGCTGCTCTCTCTTTTTTGTTACCTCAATTTTGTCTTCCTTGAGAAGATGGGGGTGGCCAGAGGCCAAAAGAAACTGAATGAGCAACATCCCCGTTCTCAGTATGTTACATAATCTTTGCAAGGAGATGTTGCACGGCCTCTGGCCGCTCTCTCTCCTTATCCATTCCGTTCCATCCACACGGAGGAGAGGAAAGTTTGAGGATTACTGCACTCCATTTCTATCTTTTGATTTTTCATTTATTTTTATCTGCCACCAATCTCAGACTATTTAGATCAATATTGATGGTCAATAAATCCAATGCAGCATGGGATATTCTTAGCAATCCATGATCTGGCAGGGGATCGAAACTCTTGATTTACCACTTTCTCAGCCACAGAGCACGGGAGATGCTGGAATGTGGGACACAGTTGGTAATCCATGATATGGCAGGCGATCAAACCTCTGCATTTACCATTTTTTTTCAGCCACAGAGCCCAGGAGAAACCGAGAACATGGGACGCTATTGGTAATCCATGATCTGGCAGGCAATTGAACTTCCGTATTTATGAAAGTGAGACCAGGTCACTTGTTCAATCCCCACGATCATCATTTTTTTTTCTGGCCCCGTGCTGGGTCTGAGCTGAAAAACCCCAGCCACCCGGGCTGGTGCCCATAAGAAAGTCGCTTCTTTAAAGTCAATAATTCATACAATGGAGCATTTGATAATTATGTCTCGCAATTTTTGAACTACCCAATGTAGATTCACAGGAAAATTGCCAACCCATTGCGTGGATACTATGTGGAGCATCTGATGGGTTGGTAATTTGGCTGTAAGTCAAGTGAGGTGGTCAAGGGGGAATCAGCATTAAAATTTCGGATACAGGGTGGGAGGGGGGGGGGCGTCCGGGCTGGGCTGAAAGAAATTTCTAGTCAATGCTATAAACTAGCTTCTAAACCCATTAAAACCTTGTCTGAACGATGCAGGATAAGTCCTAAATGTGTTTTCCATCCCCAGTGCTTGTGCAGAGCTACGCATTGTACAAATTCCCGATTTGAGTGGTGGATCACGGCCCGACTACCCATCAAAATTTTCATTTCTTTCTCAGAGTTTCGCATTGAACAAGCAGAAAGATGGCAAAAGTAAAAAGAAAGGAGGCAAGTTGTCATGAATCACCCTGACTCAGCATCACAGATATCCTTTTTCGGGTTCTACCACATTCCTTTTTGGGAATAACCCGTCCTTGATCGGGTTATTCCCTGGCCCACACTCACTCGACCCTCAGGAACATGAACATCCCTTGGAACTTTATTCGGAATCCATACGGACATGGATTCCTCACTACTTTACCACCCGAGTTCTTATTGCAGTAACCCGGGACTCTATACGACGAGGGCATGACACCATACACATGCAACCCGGGTTCTGCGCGCTAGCAACCCGGACTCCTTTATGCCGATGACCATATCCAATGGGTCATGACTACATTCCTTTATGTTGGTGGATATTCACTCCTGATATCCCTGCCAAGACGACTACACTCCTGAATGGCGACAGCTGTCCCCTGGAGTCCGCGCCACCTTCGTCACTTTGTCACTTTGGCTAATTTTGAGAAAGTTAGTCACCTCATGTAAATTAGGCAAATTTGAGGTATTCTTTGTCATTTGGGACTGCCAACAGTGAATTCTCGTCAGTTCAGCTTCCCAGCTGCAAAAGTTTGTCAGTTCAATTTCTGGCTGCGAAGCTTCGTCAGTTCAACATTTCGGCCACACTGTAACGATTCTGTCGAGTGGTATCATCACGGTGTAGTGGTGGGGCAGGTAAGTCGAGGGAACGAGTCAAACAGAAATCAATATATTCAGCAACAACTACGGATACAAGCTACCTACTGCTTAGCTGCATACAACCCTCCTAACAATACAAACAGGATGAATTGCCTGCGTGAATGACGGGTTATCACACAAATGAGTAATAAGTGTGTGTATGAACAGAGTGTACTGCATGGACGTGCACGAGTACAGCGGGGCGCGAGTCGGCCATGTAATGCAATGAGGCACGGCCTTGACAGTGTTGGACGAGTTTTTGCATGGAGTGGTGTTGATGCGCGAGGTTGCGGCCGCGGATGCGGGCAGCATTCATGGCGCACATGCAGATGCGAGTTGGAGTTGCGGTGGTGCGGTCGGCACGCTTTCAGTCGCTGTGGGGCGGGATTTGCGTTGATTGAGTACGAATCACGAGGCGTGTCGTGTCCGCAGCCGCAGCGGTACTTGCAGCGGCCATTGGACCTGCAGTGCAGCGGTAAAGAAACCCAGCCAAAAGTGGCAAACACCTACCTCAACCCCATGCTCTTCATCGCGGGCATCCACTATGTTGTTCCGCCGTTTCGTGCGTGGAGAGCTGTGAAGCTCGCCGGTGGATTGTCACAGTAGAGATGGAGATCGAAATGATGAAGACAACGATGAGCTGGTGGGTGGACTAGGTGAAGGAAGGGAGTGGAAAATTACACACATTTTACTGTCGAGGCACAACTCCCTGTGTTTTCTGCCACCGCGTCGCTCCGCTCTCGCTGCCACTCGCACTCGCCCCGCTCTGAACATCATTTGCACTCATCCCATTTGAACTATCCCTCGCCACCCCCCTCTTCTCGCCGCGCTCGCACCCTGAACGCTCCCTCGCCCCCCGCTCGGCCCCGGGCCCCCGCCCCAACGTAGTGATGAATGAAAGTGGTGGTGGTCAGAGAACAAAGAAAGCTGATGACGGTACCGGCCACATGACAAACATGTTGAACCGATGCTAACTGAAGAGCTTTCACAGCGGGAATCTGAACTGACAAAAATTCACTCCCGGAAGTCTCAAGTGACGAAAAATACCTCAAATTTGCCTGTTTTACATGAGGTGACTAACTTTCTCAAAATTAGCCAAAGTGACAAAGTGACAAAGGTGGTATAGACTCCTGTCCCCTGGGTGCCACTTGTTGGCTCCTTTATGCTCATGACTCCTTGGTGGCCCCTAGATGCTGTGGTGATAACACATAGGGACTAGGAGCATTAGCATTAATGTTCCTTAATGTTGGATACAGTAACCGATCGCGACCGTAATGGATTAATGTAGAAAGGTATATAAACTCGGTAGAATCTCCCCTGTACAGTACATTCTACCTTGTCTATTCTCAGGCCTTACTTTGGCTGGATTGCTTGGTTCTTGTACTTGAGCCTGGAGTGCTCTTGTTCTCATCTTGTTGTTCTGGTCTTGCCTTTGCTCCCCTTTTGCTCGACAATACCAGAACTCCTACTCTCTGTCTCTTGCCTTGGGATATCGACCTAGCAGTGTTGGATCTGGCCCGTTAGGTAGTGGCAAGGAGAGACACTTACCTACCAAGGGGAAGAGATCATCACACTAGTTCCCTGACAGGGTTGTACAGAGACTGGTTCGCCTGAAGTTCCCCTCAGGCACCCCTCGGTCTTGGATCCAGTTGGAACCCCTGTTCGGAGTACCCCTGAGTCGGGTTCCTCCTCTCGGGTTCTTGGTACACAACCCCAAGCCCCTATCCAGAACCCGAAGCCCCTATTCGAGACACCTGGAGCGGGTTCCTCTCACTAGGGTCTGGTGCATAGTTGCAGTACTCTCACTGCAATATCTTCGGGTTCTTCAGTATGGGTTGCCTGCCACCTATGGATGCTGGCCACATCCTCTCCTTGGATCCTCGATGCACGGTCATGCGCTATTCGAGTGGTGACGGATTCTCTCTCAAAACCTAGGGATGGCTGTTGTTGTGTCTGGTGTGGACATGGTCTAGCTGACCTAAGGGCCGTTGCTGACACAAGTGGCAAGCACATATATTCATGGTTTTTACTTTAACATTCATTTTAGCCCTGCGCCCCCAAGTACAATGTGACAAGTTGCCTTGAATGTCCAGTGTGAAAGTTCCGGGCGTGTGTTTTGCCTCCTCCAAAGGGCATGTAGCCGAGATTTAATTTAATCCTGTCCCTCATCCTGCAGGCCATTTTGTGAAAAATTCACTGACTTTGCAGCCCTTCACATAAATTCCAGTTTTTCGGCGGCGGTAAGAATGAAAATGTGTCATTGACAGATGAGAACCTCAACTAGGGCTTGCAGCCGTGCCGTAAAATTACGGAGACGCGGGCCGTAAATACGGTTACGGACCCGTACCGTCAAGCACTGGGAGAGCATTTCATACGGGACGGGGACGGTACAGATTCGGCCGTATACGGTCAGCCGTAACCGTCCGTTTACGGCTTTACGGCTTTGTCTCACTGCTGCCCCAAAAATGGGAGGAATTTCCTGCGAATGAGGCTGGCAAGGCTGCCCATCGATTAAGTTCCTAATCATTGACCCAAGGAGCAAGATTCGGCACATCCAGGAGGCATCGGCTCATGAAGAGTCCATCACGGAATGTTCCGAGATGTTCAACTTGGACGATGGATGTGGTTGCCCTCGTTGAATTGAGATATTTACATGTTCTACCTGGCTCCAGAGCATAGCATGTCATCTACCATGCAATAGATATATTTTGGATGAAGAAATGGAATATTTTCAAACGTGTTGAAGCGCGATGACAGGTGGCACCGTAATTACGCCGTAACGGGCGGCACGGGCTGGACCCGTGCTGTTCGAGCATCTGCGCAATGGTCTTGCGGACGGCTAAACCGTGCCGTAAGAAAATTAGGCCGTAATTCTTACGGCCGTGGCCGTAACAAGGGCGGGTGCAAGCCCTAACCTCAACAGCAGATCCTCTTATTTTAGAACTCGACCTAAACCGCACCAAAGCTGTGACTTCGGCGCTTATTCCTTCTTCTCCTTCCTCTCACCATCCATGGCTCTCCAACCTCATTCCGAACAGGAATTCAGCGTAGTATCGACAACTAACAGCGCCTCGTACGTCTTCCTTGCCGCCAGGCTCCTTGTGGCTTGCTCACGGAGCATACCAGATATGCGGGCGCCTTCTTTCCACGCGCCAGCGGATTCGCCATAGGAGGAGGCGTGTTCACGAGCCATGTCACCAATAATGTCTTCAATTCGTCTCAAGAACAGTCGACCGGTTGATCTTCTCCGTGCTCCTTACGCTCAATACTTACGGCTGACAGCATTCCGCACGATTTTCCTCGGGGACATAAACCTGTTAAAAGAGATACGCTTGGGTCGATCCGGACCTGTGGGGTGCAGGAGCCGAGGGGCGGGTGTTCGGCGGATGTACTGTGCTAAGCTCGCGGGCCGCGATTCCGGAAACATGACTGTTGCGATGTATCAGGAAGACGGCGCAAACGAGGTGAGTTCACGCCGAAGCTCCCTGGAATTATCTTTGGATGATTACTGTATTGCAGCAATGGAGACAGCATGTTGCAAAATACGAGTTGATACGGTAACTGCTCATACTTCTTTCGGTGTTTGTAACGCTCATAATTGATCACAGGCATCCGAATATTATGCAGCTCTACGGTCTAGTTACCACCCAAGGGCTCCGCGCGATGGTCTTCCATGACGGTTTGGCCCGCTAATCTCACTTTAATTCTTGCTGATACTGCGAACAGAAATGATACCCTTCCACGAATTTTTCAACCACTTTCGAAATTCACCTATCTTGACCACGTACATCTTGGCCTATTGTGTAAGTACATCTGTCCTCGCTACTCAGGTTGGTAATGATAAAACGGTGTGCTTCAGACGACAGAGTGGATCGTAAGAGCCACAATGCATGAAGGGTCCGTGTCCCGCAACTGACTTGTTCCTTTTTTCAGCAGGCGATGGATTATTTTGACACTGTTTTTACAACACAAACGATGGTGAACCACTCCTCTGTTGTCCTCTGTGTCTCTGACAGATAATTATAGGATTACGAATGCGCTGTCTGGATACGCCCGGCAACGGGCCAGCTCTCTCTCGATCTGGTTGGGGAAATGGAATCGGACTTCGCTCTTCTGGTGTCGGGGAAGGTCCCAAGATTGGAAAACGTGTCCTTGGATAACGCCAATGCGGAGACCGCCATCATTTTAACTTTACACGTGGACGAATATCATGACCTCTGTTCTGACTATCCAATATCACAACCTCGGGAGGTCACTGTTTCCACTCAACTGCCTATACCTTTAGGCTCGATGTTTTTCCATTCGAGGTCCCAACCTGAGGCCTTGGTTACGGTCACAGAGCCTCTTGACCTCAACTTCAAGGTCTCAAGCTGGTCGAATGAAGAGATAGAGCACGGAGAACTCATGGCCAATTCCTGGATCCGGTATTTCACTTTGGACACTGTTTATTTTCCTCCTCTCATTTCATGGTTTCAAGTTACAACTCGCACCAAGTACACTCACTCAGGGTGCATGTCAGCGACTCCCAGGGTAGAATCGAAAAGCTCTGGCTGTCGCAGGCAAATTACATTTTCACCCAGCTTCAGACAAGGTCACACTTCGAGGATTATGGTATTAGTTACCAAGTTCGGTCTTTCAGCATTCAATAATCCATCCTCACAGTCTGCCCGTATGGAATCATATTCGACCTCCGTTGTTTACCCAACACGTACAACACCCAGGAACCCGAGGGCTATCTGTTCGTTTGCCCACCCGAGAATTTCCGAACTGGACAAAATTCATTTCAGTGGCCAACTTATCCAGCGTATTGGTCCCTCAATCCAACTGGCGCTACCCCTCTCAGCACAGAAGACGCAAAAATCCTCGGATTTCCCACAATTCACATGGAAACTCTCGTCGGCGCAAGATTCTGGGACCAAGGTGTCTACCTGGGACTCAGGCGATTTCACCGCGGCAAAGGGTTTGATCCAGAAAGTCAACAACTCGCGATGCATCTTAGCCATTCGTTGTATCAGATATCGAATGAGATGGGTGGTTTTGCGTGTGGTGAGCCTGATCATGAATGAACGACTCCCTATCCTGGGACTAATATATCTGAAAGCTGAAGGCCTGTGCAACGGAAATTGGGACAAGACACCTTGTCGCGAGCTAGGACATTATCTATGAAATAGTTTGAAGCCGACGTTCCATTTTATAACCGTCGAGTGCCGTTGTTCAATCGGGTCGTTTGTTAATTTAGGGTGTTTTATATGAGGACTCGCCTCAAGTTTGCTTCACTGCCCTCGAGGCTTGACTGGAGTTCTACGTATCTTGTTTATCGAGCCATGCATACGTTAGGCCGGGACAGCAAGTGAAGGCGGACATTTTCCGCGCGGTGTTTCGTCTTGCGAGGATTCAGGGATACGCTAAATATGACTCAGTCAATGGAGAGAGATGGATTCAATTGTGTCCACGGAATCCAGGAATCCCCGAGGGCTTTAACCAATTTATTGGATGGCTAATGCTCATTCAACGCCAAAATTACGTCAAAAGGAGACTTTCAAAAAATTCTCCTCGAAAGTTACTTTTCCGGAGAATCCTTTCCACTCGGGTTGGATTTAGCGGTCTGTGCTCAGCGTTTGCTCGATTAAACACTCAAACAGGATGAGAGCGGAGAAAGGTGAAGCGGACTCTACCTGCTGAATCACAGCTCCAGATCCAACATTTTCCCACAGACCCGGATTGTTCCAAGACTGTACGCGGTGTGTACGCCTTGTTTGTACTCAATTTGTCCTCAAATTTCAAGCTTGATCCGTGAGGCTGTACATACCGGCTACCTCCCGTCAAGCGACCGCCAACTTCAAGAAACCAAACTGATGCGAACTTGGACAGGAAGACCGAATCAGCTGAGACTTTCGCCCATTGCCTGCACTACTGTACTATTTCATTCAATTCGAACGGGGGTGTTACGCGTTACACCCCTGTTCGAATTTTGAAATTCGAACAGACGGGTGGAGCAGCGTTACACCAAAAAAAAATTCGAACAGGGCGGAGACGAGTCGTTAGAACCTTGAGGTTGTTCAGGCAGCGAGTATTCAGATGCTTTTCAGTGGTCTTCAGTGTTACATATTGTGCTAATGCAGAGCGCATGTGATGCATTGCAGACCTTCTTGACCTTCTTGACTTCTATCTCACGCACCAACGGGCTTCTACCGCAGCATTATTTACCGCGATCCGCACCCGACATTGGTACTTGATTTATTGAGGTCGGGATTTGCGTTAATGTATCAACTGGCGAACGGAAAGTGAAAAATTGAAATTTGGGCCCTTTTCAGCCGATTTTGAGCATTTTTGCGTTACGTTTTGGGAATTCGAACAACCCGGCCGTTACGCGTTACATATTCGAACGAAAAGGCCAGTGTTACGCGTTACGTTCGATTTGAATGAAATAGTACAGTACTTCCCATGCCTCAGTCCGGCTCCACACCACTCTATGCGCCTTTGTGCTCGAAACCGACAACCAGCCGCCCCCAGATCAAACTCCCGTCCATGTTACTTACTACGCTGCAGCCGCTCAACGACGAGCATAGCCACTCGGGCCATCTCCAATGCTGTTCCTCTCGCTGCTCCTGTACCTCTCCGACTCCAAAACGCACACCTTCCCGATCCCGACCCTCAGCACCTCAACCTCGACCCTCATACTGTGCGTGGCCCTGAGTCGCCCACCTCCGAGACTAAGAAGTTCATACCATAGAGGTGAATGGGGATGCAGGGATTGCGTAATCTGGATGGATGCGATCAGGATTCAGGTGTGTATCGGCTAGACTCTCGCTTGACTGAGTAATGACTCAGTCGACTGACAATCGAATGATTAACGACTAAAGCCAACTCAAGGGGGCCAGTTCGTGATCGCTGGCTAATTTTTTCTTTTTTTCAACATCCAGCACCATTTGGGCCAGATTTCCTTTGCATACAAGAAGGTGTGTAACACAGATGAACATAGCTCCATGCCAGATGCAATTGTAATGTCCTGACGGGGTCAACGAAACAAAGTTTGAAATCTAACGATCACTAAAACCAAGTGTAGGAACTTTAGTCGGCTAAGTCAAACGCCGGAACGGCTAACTAGTAATCGATGACTAGCCAGCTAAGTGTTAGTCAAGCGAGGGTCTGGTATCGACAATCTTGCACTCCAAGATTATGGCACATATAGCATGCAAAACATATTTGCTTACAACTTGTGGTTGAAAGCAGGTTTTGGATTACACCTTCCACTGCAAGCAGGGTTTCCAATTGCGACTACAACAGAATTGCAAAACTGTTTACAACTTAGATCATGGAGACATCTTTTCTTGTCGGTATTGCATGTGAAAAGGCTTACTCCTGGGAACAGAAATTGAAAAACTTCGAACCTTTGGTGGAATTGGTTGTAACACTGATGCCTAGGGATCCCCACTGTAACCGTACAATACAGTATACGGTTGCGGGCTGATACGGTATAGCCCTTTGGGGCCGCCTATACGGTTACGGGTACGGTACAGCTTGTGTTAAACTCACAAACAAGGACAGCTATGTCGAAGTGGGGCTTAAAGCAGAAGGAGATGCCACCCAAAAAATCTAAATACCAGATGTAAGTTGTTGGCAAAAAACCCTGCAAAATCTGGGTATCTTTTGCACACTCTATCACCTATACACTGCATTCTGAGGTCCCGTAGGCACGATCGGTTTACGGTCGGTCTACAATCGGCCTACCCTAGTAGGCCGAGTCTGCCGACGTGATGTAGGCCAAATTGGGCCTACTCGGGTCTACCCTCTGCCTATGGTGCGCATCGGCTTACAGCTATCCGCAAAAACCGTAGACGTTTTTGAAAAAAAAGTTGAGTTGATCAAAAGTGATGTCATCGGCCTCGTGCCTTGTTCCACCAACACCGTCTTCGCATCGTGCAGTTGCCCAAGGGCCGTTGGTATCATAACAGCTTTCCATGTTCTAGTACCACTGGGTTAGATAGCAAAGGTAGTGTTGCGGTTGAGAATATTATGTTTGTTAGTCAAGAATACGGGTGCAAGCATTGACGCTGCCATCGTCATTTGCTATTTTAATCCTGGAACTCCACTTTTGATCAACTGAACTTTTTTCGAAAACGTCTACGGTTTTGCGGATAGCTGTAACACCACCAAACTTAAACAAGCACTGATCCGATCAATGATGTCTCAAATCGACCCGAGCGAAAAAAAAATTAGGTCCGATATCGCCGACGTGGCTGACGTGGCGACTTTACTTCCTACAGACCACAATGGGCCGCAAGAAGCGTTCTCAACTCGACGCAGCAGTCCGAGCACAGGGACGGTATCCAACCTCTGTCACCATCGAATACAGCCCGCGCGATCCACGCTACGCGGAGGAGACGGAATGGACAGGCGATGTGAAACACTGTCTGTCAGATACTGATCTCTGGGAAACAGAATCGTCCGGGCTCGAGCCGGACACAGATCTCGCGCCGGAAAACTCTCCCAGCTCTGACGAAGCCTCGGACTTGGACCACGACCTGGAGCTGCTGGATATGGACGACGCAGCGGTGGTCGACCGCATCATGCAGGAGCAGAGCCATCAAGCTGAGCTTTGGCGTCTTTCGAGTCTCAAGATGGATCTGACCCGAAAGGAGTGGAAGAAGGTGGAGGCAAACCGGAGCCTCGGATACAACGGGCAATCGAGGGCGTCCCAATATCGGCATGCAAAGCACGCGCGAGAAAAAGGCCGCAGTGTCAGCTGAGGCAGCGCAAACGTGTGTCGCACCATTCATTCCTTTCTTTAACTCATGTTATATTTCTCGCAGCCCACAGGCTAAGGGCTTTGCAAGTTTCTTCCAACGCCCATCTCCCGCCAATCTTTCTTCACACACACCATCTGCAGCGACGTCCACGACTCCTGCTAATCCTTCCCCCGCACTCCATCCTCTGATGAGCGCGACACCTGGTACCCACGAACCCACCTTCCGTACCGACGTCCCCCCCTGTACCCATCTATCCCGTACCTCGTGTTAATGATACAGGTTTCCATGCACCTGTGTGCGGCTATCTTTCTGACGTTGAGTCTTCCGAGTCGGAATCGGATTCCGGAGATGAAGGGGGTGATGAGAGCGAGACCCGCGCACAGCCCGTTCGTAACAAGCGGCGCAAACTCGATGTACCGGTGCGAGAACAAGTCCGCTTCAAAAAAGAAAAGCGCGCGAAGGATCGGCATGACGCTCTTGCCGCCATCGAGAAGGTCATTAGCCTCAAACGTACTGAGTACCAGGGCCCGTTGCAGGCCAAGCGCGCCCAGGTCATCCAGAGCACCCTGCATCTCGTTGTCCGCAATTCACGCAGCTTGATGGAAGCATCTGCAATGGCGGCCGAGACTCATGGCTTTGCTGCCATCTGGGGCTCGCGACTCGCGCGGAAATGGACTGCCGAGTGGGTGAAATGTCGCGAGCTCCCCGGGTCTGAGCGTGGCCGACATGCGAAGACCTGGTCATTGCTTCAGGATCCAGAAATAAAGGAGGAGCTGGTGGTGTACCTCCGGAGTAACAAGTGGTCCGTGGATCCAGCGAAGCTCGTCCAGTATTCTGAATCCTAAATGGTCACGGCGGAGATGAAAAAATATGTCCAGACTGTGGTCAACAAAGAAATGCTGCGCGGATTAAAAAAATACCTGGAGGTTGAGCTGTTCCCGCGCATTGGATACAAGGTCTCGGAGAGTGAAAAAAGTAACTTGTGACGGCTAACTTTAACTTTGATCGCCCCTTTGTCTTGGCGGGGCTAACTTTACTTTACTTTACTTTACTTTTCCCACGCTTGGCGAAACTAACTTGTTGACAGCTAACTTGTACGGTTCTGACAAGACCATCCAAGGACTACAGTAGATGTTTCCTAGCACCTGTAGAGTACTCTAAACCTTAGCAAGTATCATTTTCATTCTGCCACAATGTTTATAAATGCTTTTATTGTTGTTTACCCCAAGTTCAATGATATCTTATGCGGCACTGTACCTGTATATATGTAGTTTGGGTGTGTGTATCCATACCCATACCGTAACTGTAAGGAATCCCAGGAGCATCGTTACGGTTACGGTGGCGGTGATGGCCAGTTAGTCACTTGTACTTATGAACCGTCAACATACAGTCTGTATAGTGTGTTTTACGGCCGTCAGTAAAGTGTTCTATGCTGGCCAAATTGAAGAATTGACGACGAATGTGTCGGCGCCATCGCGGACTTACCTGGAGGTATCGCCCGCTTCGATCTTGAGGTAACGAGGAAGTCAAATAACTTATGTTTGTCCAGGAACATGGATGTTCTATTGCAAACACATAAGGGGCACGTGCTGTTACATGAAGGTACGCTACGCTGTCTACTGCATAGATGATGTCTACGGCTAAAAACTTCTACTTACCATCCCTTGAAGTTACTTGAAGTTACTTACCATTACTTAAAGTGACTTACCGCTAACTTGGCCGCCCAATTTCGGGGGTGTTCGTGCGTGAAATGGTCGCCAAAATGCTCCCAAACAAGGATGGTTTCTCCACTGCATTCAACCTTGTAATGCAATGAACGCGCCTCACATCTGTCGTGGTCCAGAGGTGCCTCAAGAGAGCAAGTGCGGGATGTGCACCCATTTTCCAGCTGTTTCTGGCGGGAAGCAGCCTGGGTTTTGGGGCGCGTAAATCGCCCGCAACCTTCGCATCGGAACACACCAAGGCAAATTCGCTGTTCTGCTACATGACCCTCGTGCTGAACAGTGCCATTGGACCGCCACACCCACTTGTTGTGTTTTCCATTTATGGTCCTTCTCACCTTTAACGACTTCGCGGCGCACGTGTCCCGTGGGCCAATCGAATGAAGAAGACTCTGATGGTCTAGAGCTTCATTAGAACTGTAAAATGTACTCAGAAACTTGTTACCGTGAAGTGTCTGAAGTTTGGCAATACTATGGGATTCAGAGGCCACGTAGGAACCCTCTATATTCGGGGCAGCGGGTGCAACAGAAGAGGTGCCCTGAATAGATCCAGAATAACCAGGAGGAGGATAAGGGTGGCAGCGCAAAAATTGGCTGAGGTACAAATCGAAAGTTTGGATGGAGCGGTAGCAGGTTTGAGTGCCAATTATTCGGTAGAACGGCACTGGCAAATGAAAAATATCCCATTGGATTCATGTTCCAGTTTGCTGTTAATAGATATCAGAATGTATTTTCAATTCCAGACAGAAGTCCTTCGTACGAGGCTGTGGAATGGTGTTGTAATACATATTAAAGTTCGACTGAGTTTCGAAGGGCACCGGCTGGTAAGGGAGCTGAGACTGGGATAGAGGCTGCAAATAGTGTGGAGGGTAGTGTGGCCAATCCCGGGAGGTGTTCGAGCTTCCATCTTCCCGGATATTATTATGCAAAGGATTATTCTGGTGTTGTAAGTCTGTGGTGCGGGGGTATTTCCAAGCACGCTGAATGGGTGGGGGGTCTGGGATACGATCTGGAGGGAAGAAAAAGTTCTGCAGTGTACTAAACATTGCCAGAAGTATGCAGACAGTTGGATGGCAGGAAAACGAACTTGCGTGATCGGCGCCGTCATGTGCAAGGGCGTAAGACTATTGCCATCCTGGCTTTCACACCTTCTTAGCTCAATGCACATAAGTGAATCAAATTACTATGAGTAACTTCAAATTACTTCCAGTTACTCCAAGTTACTTCAAATTACTTGCAAGTAACTTGGCCCGCCAAGTTATATCAATGCGATCAGACAAAGTAACTTATGCCATCAGATGGCATCAAATTCCGCCAAGTTTGTCAAGCTATAGTCGCGAGAGCATGAATTGGCACCTTGCACGACCTCACAAAGCTGAAATAGATCCTGGGGTACCTAGTACACATGTAACTTGAAGTTGCTTAAGTTACTTGCAAGTTACTTACAAGTCACTTTGTCGTACTTTACTTTACTTGTCTGCCACAAGTAAAGTAAAGTAAGTTTTGTAAGGCCAAGTTAGTTTGTATAAGTAACTTTGTTAACCATCAGAAAGGGCTATTTTATGATGGACACGAGCGCCCTGATGTTGTCGCTTATCGCCAAAATGTGTTCATTCCCGCCTTCAACTGTTTACGCCCATTGTTGGTGGAGTACGATGTCAATAACCTTCAAAACCAGGCTGTGAAACTTCCGCCGCCACCGGGAGAATTTCAACTCATCCTCACACCTCACGACGAGATGACTGCGCAGGCAAACGACGCCGACAAATCCAAATGGGTACTGAAGGGTGAGATGCTTATTCGTAAAAAGGGTGTGGGGCGCGGGATTCATCGCAGTGACATTATTTGTTCAACTGTCGGTCACATCGACGATGCGGAAGAAGGCATGGAGTATGGAAAGAATTATGAGGGGTGTTGGGATGGTGCTCGATTCATAAAACAGGTAATTTTTCATCACTCCCGTCAATTCCCATCTCACTGCAGACCAGCTGGAAGTCCGAATCATACCCGCTTTTGAACACCGCCATGATCGAGACATTTACTGTGCCCTTTTTCTCATCGACAACTCCCAGGGGCATTGCGCATATTCGGAGGATGCACTTGTTGTCAATCGGATGAATTGGCGCTCCGGTGGGAAACAAGCTATCCCTCATTCTAACTATAAAGGATTCTGGCCATTTCCCCTATGCTGCAATAAAGGCTGCGGTAAAGTCTCAATAAAGCTGCAGTATCTCACAATTTGAGACATGGTAAATGTGAGACGACCTTGCCACAATAAAGTCACAATAAAAGTCACAATAAAGCCGCAACAAAGGTGCCCCCTCACAACAGGTACCAAACAACAAAAGCTGCAATAAAGCTGCAATAGAATTGCAGTAAAGTTGCAAAAAAGGTGTCACCTTGTTGTAGAGTTCCGAACAACAAAAGCTGCAATAAAGCTGCAGTAAAGCTGCAATAAAGTCATGATACATCTGACCTGGCATTTGGTGTACAGCAAGTTGATATGCCACAATAAAGTTGCAATAAAATTCTTTCCGAAAAGTTCCCCATACACACAAGCTGCAATAAAGTTGCAATAAAATATTTTTGCTCAGAAAAATTTCCAAGTTCGCAATCCAAAAAAGGAAATCTTCTATAAATGAGTGCAGAAACATTAATCCTGATCCACTACCACTAGACTTCAGTCATCAAGGGAAATCATGGAAACCTGATACAGCAAGTCTGAGACCGTCTCGTCCTGCACCTCAATCCCCTCATCTTCTGACTGGTCAGAGTCTGCCTGGGCAGCCTCCGCCTCTCTATCATCATCAACCTCCATCTCCTCCATTTCCTCAGACTCTCCAAGAGCTTCGACCGCCTGCCCAGGGGAAAGGTTACCAGTAAATCCCTTCATCTTGGCAAGCTTCCGCAAGATCTCCATATGCTGGTCATCGAATCGACTTCTCTGTCGCCTGTACAGTTTCATCTGGACCGCCAAAAGAAGGTCTGCCTCAGCTTGCTCCTCAGTCTTGCCCTCTGATGAGCAGAGAGCAGCCTCTCGATCACGCAGAAAATGACCTTCATCTCGGATCCAGGTCACGAGCCGCCGGATTTCAATGTTGAGCCGAGTGATCTCTTCCTTATCCCTTTCGATCTTGAAGTATGTGTCCATGGCGAGCCGATAAGCTGGCCGAGTCCATGGACGAGACTGAACCTCCGCCCTGGTATCCCGTAGAATATAGAAGTCAGCCAGAAAGGTGTATTCCACCACCTGTTCCCAGGTGAGGCTTGGCATGGGTGGGTCCAAGGCCATTGCAGCATCGTTGTATCGATCAATAGCATTTCGAACGGCTTTAGACCTAGCCTGAAGCACCTTCGTGATATGCTTGCGTAGCTTGTAACCTGTTAGAAATTTCAGTAAATGCTTTAAACGGAATGACCTCAAAAGCACTTGCCCGTCTGAGACTGATTCATTTTTGTCAGCTCAAATATTCGTTCCACAACCAGAAGCTCCACTGCATCCAGTGCCTTCTGGTACTTCTTCTGCTTGATCTCTGCCACAGTTGTCATCCACTTTGGTGACTCTGTCGTCCACCGATCAGAGATCTCCAGTTTTTCCTCCAGCTCCTGTACCGCATCTAGATCTCGGTCCACCTTTTCTTTAGCATGACGTCGTGTGCGTTCTGCTCGAGAGGCACCACCGGGTGTATACGAAGCATTGTCTCCCTGGGCCTTTCTCGATTCTGCTGCAACCACAACATATCTCGCACTAGAAAGGAATCAACATCCAGGTCCTCAAAAACAATACCACTGACCGGCTCGCATCCAGATTCACCAACTTTTGGACATATTCCATCTCCAAAGTCTCTGTCTGGTCCTTCGAGCCTGCTTTCAGACCAAGTAGAAACTCTTTCTCCTCCTCAAGCCAGATTCGGAAAGCGTCGAAGCTAGTAATGTCCTCCTCGTCCATCCACCGGAGCAGAGTGTCTTCCTTCTTCAAGGTCTCGACTGCTTGCTTATTGCTTAACCTTTAGGTTAGGCTCCCCAACCATGCTTGCGTTTGGGTCTAATCAGTAAACAAGGAACAAACAAGGTTCGCGTAATTCAGTACAGTCATTACGTGCCAGATGCGTAAACTTGATTAGTGATCCTCATGACTTTCCTACTCTTTCTACCTCGTTCTGGTTTCTCGTATCTTGGCTGTCTCTAGGCCGCCGTCAGCAATCAGTATTTGTTTGTTCAGGTGCTATTCCGGTGGTATCAGTACTAATTCCGAGGAGTGAGTTCAGCATCTGGCGTGCGCTGTGCACTGATCGGTTCGTGAGTCCGATGCCCGCATTACTCGGCCGTCTGGCATTTTCAGTGTTCACCACCTTGAGCCCTCGACGCTCGAGGGTCAAGTTATTTTAGCGGACGTCGATGCTTCATAGGATTGACCTATGAACTACTTGGCTGATGGATCCCCTGCCGCTGCGCATGTTCGCTTTTTTCTTGGTCGTTTGCGGGTTGTCCGAGGGGACATGGAAATAGGGGTGGTATTCAAGACAAGGCTCATTTCCAATCCTGTCTCAGGCTGAAAATCGCACCGACAGTCGGCGATCAATCAATCAATATCAATATCGACTTCGGAAAACGACTCGTGAACGGCACTTACGCCGTTGATTGAGTCGAACTTCAGCTGTGGAATATACCATCCCAAAGCATGAAGGCACAACCTGCTGTATAGCTCTAGTGTGCCATGCTGTGGATGAGACGAAAGCAGCGGGAAACTGTTGATGAGGTGATGGACAGTGCGAGTGATCGGCGATCAATCAACCAATATCAACATCAAAACTTGGGATTCACGAGTGGCACTCCCGGGCGGTTAAATGAGTCAAACTTCAACTGTGTGGCAGTTTCCAAAGCTAAAAGGCAAGAAGTTCTGCACCAAGGTTAGTGTGCCATGTTGCAGATGAGACGACAGCAGCGGGAACGGCAAAACGGACAGAGCGATCGTTCCGGAAAATGGTTGCTGTGTTGATCGAGACCAGGAATAAGGAGCGATATATTACAGTGCCGATCGGTCACTAATTAGGCTATTAATCAAGGAGAGCATTTGGGAATTGAGAATGGCGGCGTGATCGGCGGCGGCAATGGCGGCGGCAGTGGCGGCGGCAGCTTGTGCGGATCAGACCCTTAATTTTGATGAGGGCTCGGAAGCCTCCGGCATAACTTCATTGATCAACCATCAACCAATGTTTTTACCATATATATTACCTCTCCCGCTCTGGCACCAAATGCAGGCCCAGTATATGACATCTGTTAGCCACTGCCCCAAAAAATATGCCAATAGCACGGGCGCTTTAGTCTTTGCTTACAGTGCCACAAACCCCTATTGCTTCGCGTGCTCGTACACACAGTCAATGTTGACGATACTACTATTGCTAATAACACTACGAATAGGTGAAGGCAAAGAGGTTGACAGCTGAGTTACTACCTAGGCTCATTCCTGAGTTTTATGGCAGGCTTGCAGGCCGTGTAGAACTGGATAAACATACGAGCCGGCCGTAATGGGTGCACCGCCGGGTAAGCTCCCGCTGTTGGACGCCGTCGCGGATGAAAGAACATGTGAGGTTCAACCGAAACAGGCGGCGCAACGTCCGGGAGGCAGTAGACGCGATAGAGGAGGCGGCGCTTTCAAACTCCGATCATTTGCCGCCGCCTATGCCGCCGACAGTCACGCCGCCATTTCCAAATCCCAAACTTTCACTAATCAAGTGTCTGATGTAACGAATCCGGATTTCCAATTCAATACACCCACACTTTGTCTTCCCCCACCATGTCTGCGACACTCGGCAACCACCCGCTTTCCACAATTTTTGACGCCAATGAGAGCTCCAGGCTTTCGTTGGATTGGGTGCTTCGAACCGGAATAAAGACTACCCATGCCAGTGTCTCGGCCATTCTTACTATCCCTGGTGTCGAGCCCTGCTCCACTTTCTCTACGCAAATCGTACTCCCGGTTTCCTCCTCACTTCCCGTTGATCTTGTACTTGGTCGAGACTGGATGCACTATTGCCAAGAAAACTTTCCTGCTGCTAGCTTTAATCTCTCCTCTGGTGTCATTCAACTTGGTATTTCATTTTTATCGGTCGCTCGAACGACTCTTACAGATTACAGAACACCTAGTGCATCACTCGGAAACCCCTCAATTGAATCAGCTCCCAGCATTCAATTGTGGTGCGTTTAATTTCTCTACTGTGTCGTGCATCGCATCTCACACTGTACCAGATGCACAGGCCCCCGCAGACGGGTCGGACAGCCCTATACATCTTGCGAATGCAGCTGGTATGAATCTCTCAATCATCATTAGCTCTTGCTAATCACAGTGTCTGCAGGGAGCTCTGTTCCTTTGGCCGATGTGCGGGCTGCTGTTCGTCCCATTCATTCGTTCAACATGTCCAATGGACAACAACCGTTCGCTGAACGGCACCTATTTGAAAGAACTTGTTCCATGAACGGAACCGATTAGAAAGTGCATTATCGCATGAGCATACCGCTGCCTTTACGGCTAGTTCAATGAACAATGGCGCTGTTTCGACAGCTAGCTTAACGCACAGCGGTGCTGGTCTCGCACCTAGTCCGATGTTTCATGACCGCTCATCAGTGCAATCAACGTCCACTGAAGATTTGTTTGTTCAACTCGGTTTGGCTGAAAAAAAGGCTGTCATTGACTTCCTAGTTGTCAATGCCAAATCAAATCTCATCACCCTGAGGGCTTTGGTTAGCCAACACGTCGGTATGTCGAAGCGTGCTGAGCACCGAAAATTGAAAGATGTTGCTACTCTGCGAGCAGATTTCTTGTCTCACCGGTGCACACAAGCTTGTCTCATCAAGAGCTCTGAAGCCATCCATGCTGGAATATCACCGGACCATGTTCTCAACGACACTGAATATCAAGAGTATTCCCTTGTCCTTAATCTTAAACGGAAGAGAGTGCTGGCTCCTGAAGACCCTCGCGCCGCAAAGCAACCACGAACTTCGGTTGAGAGCCATGAGGCCGATACCTCATTTCCTGTCATCCTTTCGCAGGAGGAGAAAGACCAGATCGTTCGAGAGTTCCGCGAGAGTACCAGCAACAGCGCGCTCAAGCGATATGAGTGTTCATTCTGTGGTAAACTCGAACTGGCTGCCTCAGTCGTGATGAAATCGGTCGATGATCTTGACATCTCACTACTGAACCAAGCTGTGGACAAACTACGTAAGACATCCTCCCAGCCTTGTATTGAATCTTTTAGGCGGTCGTCTCTGATTCATGATAGAAACTATGTTCTTTGTCACCTCTGCAACCTATCCGTCAGCAATAACAAGTTCAAAACACTTCCAGTGCGCAGCTATGCCAATGGACTTTGGATCGGCGATGTTCCCGAGGAGCTGATGGGTTTGACCTTCTTGGAGGAACAATGTATTGCTCGTGCGCGCGCCACTAAGTGCATGTATAAGATCCATCTGGGACCAGGCGGTCAGCTTGCAGCACGTGGAAATGTTTGCATCCTGCCGCAGGATACCAGTTCGTTCGTGAGCGCCATGCCTGTTCCCCTCTTTAAACTCCGAGATGAGATTTGCGTAATACTTGTTGGCTCACTGGAGACTGAGGTGACCCATGAGTTTTTGAAGAGGTCACCTCTCCTGGTGCGCCGTGAAAAACTGAAAAAGGCTTTGTTTTGGTTGATTGAACACAACCATTTGTACGCAGATCTCGACAAGAATGCTGTACTTGAAAATCTGGAAGAGTATCCGGTGTATGACTGCCCACTTGCGACAAAAGACTTTTTACGCACCAATTCCGCAAACAATCAAGGTTCGTCGTACACTGGTAACAGCAACACAAGCTACTCTGAGGAGGCAAATTCTGAGCTGTTTGCATCATCGGATCCACAATCGGATCTCACGTCTTCTACACTTGTTGATGTAGATAGTCTGCAATCAACCTATAACCAACGAAAGCTGGAGGCTCTTCGGAGGCTGAAAACCCAAGACACCGAATTTGTGAAATTTCCGTCTGGAAGCACTCCTTTGCATACATCGCGAAATCCGCGAGTGTTTGGGCTATTGTGGCCAACACTTTTTCCGTTTGGTGTGGGCATGATTGACAACAACGATGTTAGATTGTCAACCGAGTACGGCTTTCGACAAGTGGATACTGCACCTCATGTTGAGCACCTGATCACCATCGCCGACAAACGATTCCAGGTTCACAAGTCTTTCATTTTTGTGATGGCCAACATCATTCAGCGTCGCCAGTCTTCATTCAAGTCTCGCCTCGCGGTTAATCGGTCTTGGTTCCCATTAATTCAAGACTTGATGCTGAAAGTGGATGACACGTCAATGGAGAGCTACCGGGTGAAGCTTGAGGGTAACCCATTTGCCCAACCGGAGTCCGAGGGCGAGAAAGCTGCAAACCGATTGATGAAGTATCTCAGCTATGTTTCTGATCATATACCCGGTTCTGTTGGGGACATGAACAAGATGAAGCAGGAGTGTAAAAGTAAGATAATTTGCGATGGATTGCCGCATGTCTTTGCGACCGTGAACCTCGCAGATGCTCATAATCCCGTGGCGCAAGTTCTGGCCGGCAGGGACATCAACTTGGACCAGATATTCGATTGTCTTGGTAGAGCGGATCAAGAGGGAGGTGCTCGTGCGAAGGCATTAGCTGAAAACCCAGTTGTGGGAGCTGAGTTCTTTCACCTCATCATCACAAAATTTTTCGAAATTATTTTGGGCACGGAGCGAGCTTCGAAAATTGGAGTTCTGGGAGAGGTTTTAGGCTGGTATGCAGTAGTTGAGGCCCAGGTTCGAGGCTCTTTGCACATCCACCTTCTGATATGGTTGAGAGGGCTGTATTGTTCTCCGCTGGATATGAAGGAACGTATGAATGCCGACCCCGAATTTAAACGAAAACTCACGGCGTGGTACGACGACATCATCTGCCAGAGTTTCCCCAAGGGTACAGTGCCGTATAATGCTCCCGAGGGTATGCCCAAGCAGTTGCCTGTCTTGAGCCGTCCGCTGGATCCCAACTCGGCAGACTACGAGCGGACCAGAGATCAACGGCATCGGGACCTGTGTGAGAACACTGGTCTTGTTCACGAGCATAATGCAACTTGTTTCAAGCACATACCACGCCAAATGAAATGTCTAATGGATCCGGACAAGGACTGCCGTTTTGAACTCCCGCGACCGCTTGTTTCACAGACTCATTTTGATGAGGATGGCGACCTACAAATACGGTGTGAGAACGGACACTTGAATGGTCACAATCCGACAATTACCTTGGCGCTCGGCTGCAACACAGACCTCAAGCAAATTTTTTCGGGCACTTCCACAATGGCTATGATTGAGTACATGATGAATTATACAACAAAATTGCAACTCGATACCTCGATTGTCTTTTCGGCACTGTGCGCTTCAATAAAAACCTTGCGCGACAACCCTCCCACAGACTTGGATGGCAATACTGATGCTTCCGAGACAAGTCGGCTGATGATGGTCAATACAACAAATTCCCTAGTGGGAAAACGGGAACTTACCGGTCAGCAGACAGCGGCCTTCTTATTAGGCCGGAAGAACAGCTACACTTCCGATGAATATGTCGAGTATTGGTGGTCTTCCCTCTTGCGAGATGTAGCCCGCAATATTTTTGCAATTCAAAAACCCGTTGGTGAATTCGATGAAGCTGAAACCGAGGGACCTGACGGCGTTCAACAACTAGTCATTCCGGAGGATGAGGACGACACACTCATTGTACTCTCACCTGGGACGCTTGAGCAGGAACTATCAGAAAGCTCACCTGAAGAGAAGCGATGTTCAAAACTCTTCAATGATATCTTCTATCGCCCTTACGAACTTGAGTCGACATGCACCTGGGATATAATGAGAAACTATGTCAAAGAAAAGAAACCTTCCTCCAAGACGCAGAGGAAAACGTACTTGACTTTCAAGCCCGGTCATCCCGAGTACACCACCCACTGTCTCAAAGAACTGGACTCACCTATCATCCCTGTACTAATGGGTTATCGAGTTCCGCGTAACGACACCGATGAAGACAGGCTGAAGCATGCAGTTGTGATGTTAGTACTATTCCAACCGTGGACAAACGACAAGTCGTCACCTGTAAAAGCAGCTAAGCTTGGCTGGGAAGATGCGTTCAACATTTTCAAGCCCACAATGTCGCTGGATCATCTTCGAGTCTGTCTTAATATGCAGCTTCCATTTCAGACAAGAGATGCAAAATTCGATTATGCAGCAAGGCGAGGGAAGAGAATGGCAGCGTTGCTGACAGCTGCGAGGGATTCCGGTATTGATGTGGATGAAGAGGGAGAAGTGGAGTTTGATCCTGTTTGGGAAAATGCAATGCAAGCCGCTATAGACCCCGACGAGTTCGATACCGGGGACATACCTATCAAAAACACACAAGCAACGCACGACGCCCAGCAGATACTGGTCCAGGCCGCAAATGCCGGTTTTTATTCCTTGACGGGGGAGGCTGCGCCTGGAACCCTTCTTGAGATGACAAAATTTGGAAACGAGGATGATAAGATCGTCGCAGAAATGGCAAGTAAAGCCCTGCTAAAAGAGAAAGACCTGTTGATCAAAGGTCGCATGAAAGCTGCAGAAAATCAGAGGAGTGGAACCCACCGTCGTCCACCCTCAGAACGAATTCCGCAAGCGCTATCCACCACGCTAGCGGGGGAGCTGAAACATGCGAAAGCAACCTCTGCTCGCTTTCAAAAGCAGCCAGTCACAAGTTCCAGTTCTCCATGGGCTTCCTTACTCGACTATCAGAAACTCTGCCTCGCATTGATTGTCAAACACACACTGAACGACGAGCAAACCCGGGCCTTTCTTCTAGTGGCCGACAAAATTGGAATGGAGCTGCATAACCAGCGAGTCGACGACCCGATGACGTTGCTGTGCACTGGCCCAGGCGGTACCGGGAAGTCGGTTATATTCAAGGCCTGGAAAGAGTTCTATGACATTATCGGATACCCAGAGCAATTGCGCCTCACCGCTCCAACGGGGGTTGTTGCTAGTGATATTGGGGGCTGCACAATCCATGCGGAGGCAAGTTTAAGAATATCTCTTTCAAAGATGAAGTCTACACCGAGTTTGCGCAAAAGCCTGGAGGAAAGACTCTCACCAGTGCGAACATTAATTCTTGACGAGGTTTACTTTTTGAACGCTAACGACCTGGCTCGGGCTTCGGAGTATGTCAGCATGGGCAAGGGGAACACAGAGCATATTTTTGGTGGTCTCAATTGGGTGACTTGCGGAGACCCTTGTCAGCTCCCCCCACCTCAAGGGCACTCACTTTTTTCCCGTGGACTTGTTCAATGCCATCTGAACGATGTCTTGAATGACTTACACGAATGTAACCGGCAAGAAGTGAAAGGAATTCAGGTTTGGCATCAGGTTCAACATATTGTGGTACTGGATGAGATTATGCGACAGCGCGATGATCCGGTCCTGCTAGATATCTTGAAACGCCTGCGAAAGGGATCGTGCACCGAGGGAGATAAAGAGATTCTGGACAAATATGTTTTATCAACCCCGGATTGCAGCGAGGAGACGAAGCGACTTACCGATCCGAGAAGATGGGTCGAAGATCCAGGGAACGCGTGCCCTCTCATTGTATACACCAATGCAGCCCGAGACGCTCACAACTGGAACATGGCCGAAGTTTTTGCGGAAGTGACTGGCCAGCCTTGTAATATCTACCATGCAATGGACACGCAGGGTCGAGGATCCAAGAAAGCGCAACTAGCAGGCTTAGTTGCAGAAGTATCCTGGGCAATTCCTGTCAAAAACGCTAACGATCTAGGAGGAAAAGTACCTTATATGCCTGGGATGTCAGTCTTTTGTACCGAGAACATTGCGACTGAACTTGGGTTATCTAATGGAAGCCCAGGTGTGATCGTGTCCATAGTGTTTGAGGAAATCGGAGGCCGACAATATGCAATCTCCGCAGATGTTGACTTTGAAGCCTATCGAAAAAGCGCCCCCAACGCACCTCATCCACACAGAGTAACTCTGAAGCCAATCAGCCAAACAATCCACTTCAGGCTGCCTGGTTCAGATAAACTGTACAGCGCGCGGCGAACGCAGCTTCCGCTCATCCCCGTGTTTGCATTTATGTCTCATAATTCCCAAGGTCGCTCGATGGATGTGTGCTGCATTGATTTTGTGTCGTGTCCGAGCATTCAGAGCGCGTACATTATGCTTTCTCGCGTACGTTCACTGAAGGGTCTCTGCATTTTGCGCCCTTTTCCGCTTGAACGCATACAAAGCCACATATCTGAAGAATTGAGAAACGAGCTAGATCGCACGGAGCTGATTGCACAGAAAACAAAGAGATACTCTCGGGAGTGGCTGTCCTGGTTCTACGACTTAATTCCGGAGGGGCATGTCAAGTCACTTGTTGAGGGAGATGTGAGAATCGATGGAATTATGCAGACATAGGCGAGCAGAGTAACACTAGGTGGAGAGTCTCAGAGAGAGCGTCGTCGTCGTGCGTCGTCGTGAGAACAGGGTCTATACGAGCCTGCCTTGGAATCCAGCGATGGCTTGCTCCATATTGGAGGCCCCAGGATTTCCACAACACGCGCCCAAGAAAGCCGAGCCGAGAGGCAAGTCTGTGTGTGCGAGCAAGGAGGGCAAAGGCTGTGTCAATCATGATTTCGCCTACTTCCCTGTCCGATCACGGCTCTCGCACCGGTGATGCGGAATCCGAATCTGCAACACGTGAGATCTTGACAGATTTTCGCTTCCCTCCTTGTTCCCTCCCATTCCGTCCATGTGTGTCGGTTGTGCCAAAGGAAGTATTCTGGGACTATGCGCACACAGTGGTAATGCCATAAACCTTTTTAGATATGGTTTCTAACAACGTACCACCCATCAGGAAAACCAGAAGTGGCTTGACAGTGCGGCATAGCACTCCATAGCACTCCATAGCAAAATGTGGCTGTGATGTACCTATGGCCCCACTATGGAGCACTATACAGTGCTGCCTAGTGCTGCATAGGCTCGCATAGGCCCCATAGGTACATCTCGGCTACGGTTTTCCAGATGCCGAATGTGTCGGACTTGATGATCATTGTGATGCACATACATCGACCTCATCATCGTATCCCCACAACGTCGGAGCCTTCTTCTGGTCGAAATTCTGGCATTCAAACTTTCCCTGAATTATGCTGAGCTCTTTCGATGCTGCTCTGCTTTCAGGGTAGGTTTTCCATAAAAACTGATTGATATAATCCGAACACGTTGAAGACGCTGGAACCGGATGAGTAAAAAGTGCACACCTACTCCCTCCATATGAAGAACACTACACGGTACAACAACCCACCTTACCTGCAGTCCACGGCAAGGTCTAAAGAATCTAAAATAAAGGTTAAGCACCCGCCTCGAAGAGGCCATACCCACATCATTCTTGGAAATACAACATAGAAGCCACCACTTTAGGCGTCGCTTTATACTATGCTGGACAGACAAGAAGGTAGCCAGAAGCACAGGAATTTCAATGGTGGCAAGTGGTCCATGTTGCTGCCGGCTGCCGCTGGGAGAGGGCAGGAAGCAGCGGGAGAGGGCAGGAAGCAGCGGGAGAGGGCAGGAAGCAGCGCCGCGCGGATGACCAGGTCAGAAGTTCGTCATGTGGCATGGGTGGGCTGTACGCACCATTCTTTGTGGTTCTCCATTGATGAATAGAATCATGAACAACGACTGCGATCGACTGCGTCCAGTCAAGAAAAAGCTGCACACGGGTCAGCTGTTTGACCGCAAATGGAAAGTCAGTGCTGAAGAGCGGAGAGACTCGAGGACAGAATGGGTTAATCAAAGAGCAAGAGAGAGGAAAGCAAAAGGAGAATGTTTATATGGGGACAAGATGTGCCTGCGCTTCGCTCCGGCGTAGGTGCCGACCGGATTACCGAAATAAATGTGACGGCGCATCGAAAAGGCTACTTTATTCGTGGAAGAATCTACAATAATTCATATAGGTGCCATAGCTCCGCATTCATGGACCGCAGTTCCCCGCATGCACGATACCAGATAACTGGGATTCCGTTGACCTTTTACTACGCTCTCACTCAGCCTGCTTGTGTGTTAGCTATTGAAATCAACACGGACCTTGAGTCCGGGCCGCCAAGCAAGTCAAAACCGCCATGTGGTCGTCTGCAGTGTGGATGGAACGAATAGGGACCACGAAGATCAGGTCAGCACGTCTGAAGTGGAATAAGAAATGAGGAATAACACACCGATGATGCCGACCGCCATTTGAGTCGAAAACCTTGAGAAGAATAAACCGCGGCGCTGGCGCTTTAGAAACGGTAATGGGGTGGCAGGATGTGAGGTTGAGAACTTGAGTAGTGCGTCTGTGGATAGTGGATATGATAAAAATCTCATATAAGTATGTCACTGTCACCTTCGAACTCGATGTGGTGCCGGAGACGCAGACACGTCGGTTCGATCGGGGGAACGCTCGAATTGAATCATAAAAATTGGTTCTATTAAATGTCTTAGACTCGCCGAACATATACGGTCGAACTGGGCGGATCGAGCTCGGGAAGATGGGTCAGCGAAAGAATTTAGAGTGTAATGTAACTCACTTTGTGTAGCACCTGACTCGCAAGAAATCAAACGTCGAATGGATGTGGATATGTGGTGTCTGCGAGACGTTCTACGCGCGCGCAGGAAGCTGGATCTGGGCGTTGGTGAATGACTGTGGGTTGGAGAAAGTGAGGATGAGCGACGGCATACACATCACAGACCCAGATTACTTTGATAGTCTAAAAGTAAAAATCAGGGCCAAAACAAAAGTAAAAATGAGCCGACCGGCCGAGTAAAGGGTGTATGAAGTAGGCAAACTGATCCGATCGTCTGCTCCGCGGTGCGAGTAGTCACGCAAAACGTCAACAGAGTATGTTGGCAACTCACTCTACTTCTGGTTGTTGTTCTCAGTACGGCTTGGAAGTGTGAGAACGTGGAGAAAGAGGGACGCATTTCACGAGGACGTTCCAGCCTGCTACCCGTCGCCCCTCGCCCCTCGCAGTCGATCAAAATGGACACGTCGAGGTCATCGTTGACTCGGAAGTGTCGGCAGAAGCCATTGCGTCCACATTTTTAAACGTCTTGTGCTACTCGAAAAGTCTCGCACATGTTGTCTATCTTGAGAGATATCTCAAGGGTCTTTAGGGCGCCAAGGCAGCGGGTAGTAGCTTGTGCTGGACCTTTATGAGTAGCGAAGCAATGTCGAGGGTTTGAATCTTGATACTTGAGATGCTTGTCAGGATGCCTTGCAGCGACCTGATGCTGAAATAGTCCTTCGAGTCTGTGTTGCGAGCCTTGAAGCCCAGTTGCCAGTGAAACTCTCGATTTTTCTGCATAGCCGCGACCAGGCCCCGGACCTAAAATGGGCACCTTGAACAAAGGGTATGTCGACATTGAGGATGTTGTGCACTTGATCGAAGAAAGAGCTTTGTGTGGAGGACGAAATTGAAGGCAGACAGTAAGGAAAGCAGACGATAATGGGGGAAAAGAACAAAGGAAGGTCACCTTGGGAAGCGAGCTTCTTTTGAGTGGCCCTTGAGCGCTGGAAAGTAGGCCGCATGATGAAGCGGCACGTCGGAAGCTGGGCCAGAGCTAAATTGTGATTTGGGAGGTCCTCCAGACATAGCCATGGGAAGAAATCAAACCGCATTCGGTGAGGTCGGAGCCAAGGCTGTAGGAGAGGTGGCGGTTGAGAAAAATATCGCAAATTGGGGTGATGGTAACCCCGTGCATACTGATACGAGGCATCTGCTCAATCTACCGTTTCTTTAACGAAACGACGAGGTTTTGTGAGTATGTGTTTGTACTATCTGCTTTACTAGTAGTATATCCCCATTTTGCTTCCTCTCGCCCCACAACTCACAAACGGCGAAGCAGTGCCTGCAGACTGCGAGAAGATCTTGGAGTCATTGCCGTGCACAGTATTCTGCGGACTGCGATAAGCTGTTCAAGTCATTGCCGGCCGCGTGTCGATGTGCCGACATCTTTATATTAATCCTTGAATGCTTTCGCAAAATTATCTTTCTGCTCCCGCTCACTCCGCCGGAGCGGAGCGCAGGCATATCTTGTATACGAGGTATATATAGCACAGCCGAGCATAGCCGAACGAGAAAACGGTGAATTAATTAATTAATAGGGAGTACAGCCATCGCGCAGTAGCAGGGCAGTATATAGACGAGCTTCTCCATTTCTCTTCCTCCCCCCTTCATTCTTAGTTCAAAGCCAGACCCGCCTCGTCAGGAACCGTCGCCCGCACCAAATTGGGTATGTCGATTATTTCACTGCTTTCGCGACAAATATTCACGCGTCGACAGGCTCGGGAAAGCCTTACTGAGAAGCTATGTAGAGAAATCGCCCAGATTCTTCAGTCGCGAGATCATGACATGCTGGAATTCGACGCTCAGGACAGAAAAGAAGTTCTACCTCAGGTTCGTTTGTCGGACATTCATTCATGCCTGACTGGGAGCGGCATATAGGTCCGAAGCGCGTTGATCAGATTCGCGGGGAGTGCTTCGGAAGACATTACTATCGCCAATGCGTTATCGATATCTCTGTAGGTTACCTCCCCCTCTCTCCGATTTAGACGCCGCGCTAAATTCGAACACAAAAAGGTCCGGCACTCATGATTTTGAGACTGTCCCGATCTCGGTCTCGACTTACCCCGGCTCCCCATCGATGGTGATTAGAGAGCCCAATATAGCTTTGGGTAAGTGATATTCAGAACTTTTTGAATAATACATTTAGTCGGACTCTACAGCGGTGTTACTTGGACGTGCAGAACACTCCGCTTGTCAGATCCACCCCCCTCCATCGACCCAACTCCTTCTAGAACGCTCATGCCGTGCGGTGGTAGCGTATGGCGCCATCTGCCAGATGCTTTCGGTCGTCAGCAACACCATCATGGCGCAGATGGTGTCTTTGTCATTTACAGCGGACGGCGTGCCGTACTTCGCCTTTGGAAGTACCATCGCATACAATGCGCTCATCGAGACCACGAAGGAGGAGCTGAGGATTCTGCGGGATGAGGAACTCAGGGGCGCAAATCCAACAACGACATTCAAGCCTGCCCCACTGGCAAGGACGCGCGGTCCCAACCTCGGGCACTGTGCCGAGGTTCCTTCCCTGTTTCAGTACGTTATCATCCCTCACAGCGTCACCGGGCCGACTGTCGTTGAACAGAATCTGCCCCCAAATTCGGGACGCCATCACAAGAAAAGTCGATGTTTTCACCGTGGCGGTCTCGCCGCAGGGCCTATCGGGGGTGTGCAGATCGACAAAAAAACCGTGGTGGGTGGGGGCATTAGACTTTGAGGACGGGAATGGGTTCCACAAGGCGGTGAAGCTGGGGAAGGCGTATAGGCCTGCGTGTGCGAATTGTGAACAAATGTTGGGGGAGTTGTTCCCGAGTGGGAGGGTGACGGACCTGGGGAAGCAGTACATCGCTTCGCGTACATAAAATCCATTAATGGGTCACGATTTCACGATCAGAAAATTGAAATACGTACAAGCCACGAAATTGGGCAACGCGGCACATCGGAGCTTTGAGCTGTTGTCCAGCCTCAAATGCTCTTCTCCAAGTCTCTACTCCAAGCTGTCGCGTCGCTCCTCCCTCTCCTCGCCCTCGTCACAGCGAAGCAATACAAATACATCATCCCCGGCGCGGACCTCCTCGATGAGGATAGGGTTTTGATCCAGGCGTACGGGGTCCAAATCGTACGCCACGGGAACAAGTTTTACTGGTTTGGGGAGGACTATAGTGCTACTCGTCGAACGACCTGTACAACTGGAAGAACGAGGGGCATGCGTTCAGGCCTATGCCGGAGACACAGCTCGCGAGCAATCAGGTTGGGGAACGTCCTAAGGTGGTGTACAGTCCTGAGATTGATAAGTGGGTGGTGTGTGCTTCCTTGAATCGGTATTCCAGTCCAGAGAAATAGTTTTAATTCTGGATGGCATGCAAATGTACATCCACGCGGACAACACGAGCTACGGGCTGCACCTGCAGGCAATTGCCCTCGCAGACAAGGTGCAGGGGCCATATGCGCTGCAGGCGATATACAATCCACTTGGGCAGCCGAGCCAGGACATGGGGTTGTTCCTCGACGATGATGGTGTGTTGCACAACTTCCGATCTACTGTATGTACCAACGCTAATGCCTCGCAGGGCGTAGACTCGGCGTACTCGCTCTTCACGATATTGACGCCGGATTTCACGAACCAGTCGCATCTCGTAGTTCTCCGGGACAAATCTGGAGGCGCCGGAGACGCTGCATAGCAAAGGGCTTTATTATCATTTTTTCAGTGCGTTCCGTCGTTCAAGGCCCATGACCGATATACTGATATACTTACCACTTTACTTAATCTCAGGTGAAAAGACGGGCTACCGCCCCAATGACGCGCAGTACTTCACCGCGTCTGCGATCTCAGAGCCCTGGTCCGCTCGCAAGCAGCTTACGCCACCGGGCAAGTTCACGTACGAGTCGCAGAACATGCTCGAGCTCAAGATCGCCGGCACCGAAAACACGACATTCATTTTCATGAGCGACCAGCGGGACCAGGACGAGCTGTCGGATACCCGGTATATGTGGCAGCCATTGGTGTTGGATGAAGAGACGGGTGTGGCGGAGATGGTGTGGCACGATGTGTGGACGGTGGATGTGACGACGGGGGAGGTGGAGTTTCCGCAGGGGGTGGAGTACGAGGCGCAGGCGGGGACGCTTACCGGCGGGGCGAGTGTGATTGCGTGCGCGGGGTGCTCGGAGGGGCTTCTGGTGGCGAACAGTGCGTGCCCCGAGCTACTCAGAGTTCACATGGTTTGCTGACCCTTCTCCAGTCACGCAGTCGTCGAGCGTTACTGTGTCTGGCGTTTTAGGACAAAACAAGCCGCAATGGATTGCCCTGTACTATGTGAATCCCGATGACCAGAGTTTGTTTCTTGTTTTCATCTCTTTTCCATGATACTTAAACATGTCACCGTGCAGTCGTAAACGGCCTCCAGCGGCTCGTCAGCGTGTCCATCAACGGGGGCGCGCCGGTAATCCTGAAGCAGCGCACCACTGCCGTGAACGTGACGATGTCGATCTCCTTCGAGGCGTATCTGGACAAAGGGCGCGGTGAATAATATCACGGCAACTGGGACGAGTGCCGGTATGCCGCGGAGATTTTTCATTTCGCTGAAGGAAACTAATATGAAGACCCTTGCAGGACCTGCAGCGGATTTCGACTGACTTGTCGTGTACCCGTATACGCCCTGAATACTCCGAGCAGCTGGATAGTTATCTGGAGTGACCCAAAATAGTGGTTGAACATGATCCATATCTGAGAGTAGTATGACCCTGGTTCAAATGCATACTGTCGGCTCTTTACGTGCACTCTTTGTTATTCTCCTGGTTGGCGGCTGGAGTGGACGTCGGTCATCTCATGCTGGTCAGACTAAGTGCCCGTGTTGAGCCACCCGGATTTAGTGCTCTTGCGCATTTGAACATACTTTGTATTCAACCAATGCCTATCACGATTAGTTGGTGGACTAGGCCTGAGGTATTGGAACATGAATGGATTGCGGAAACTCGTGGTGCGTACATAATCTTTTTCAACCTCTTACTTCTTAATTCGTTGAGATCTGCTACAGGAGGCCTGGAATCACCAATACCTCAAGTAGGTTGTCAAATAATTTATCCTGACTTTGACTGAAGGATTCGGATTTTTCAAAGTGGCACGGGATGACATATTTCGTGTTTGCTTCCGCACTCCCCTCACGCAGTTCGACTCCCACCATTACTGAACAACGCGTCGCAGATCCATTGACATGGGCTCATCCCCTCGCCCAGCCTTTTCTGCTGACTGACGTTTCAGTTTAACATTTCCGTCCCCTCGTTTGCAGCAAAATAATTCCCTTTGCAACCACCGTGCTTCAACTTACTGCTGACAGTGTATTATGGCAGTGCGATGATTCTCAAATCCTTCCCGAGCTCTCTCCGTTGATTTGTGTGCTCAGGACCTACATTAGAAACATGAACTAATCAACCACTTGTTGGTTACACGGTGTAGAAAACAGTGCTATGACTGCCAGAAACAGCCGATGAACCATCCAAGCGATCTTAGATACATGTTTCCAAGATCCCGACAAGTTACAGCCCCTAGTACAGGGCCTTGTAAAGGTTGTAGGAGGAGGTTTCAGATCTCAGAAACTGAGATTGGAGCAAAGTGCGAGCAATACACGTTTCAAGACACGTGGAAACAGAGTTTCCAGGCAAGGCTTAGATACAAGGCTTCTCAGCAGATAGGTAGAGGGCGTTATGAAGGCCCAATTAGCTAGTTTATAGTCCAGTGGACTCAGGTGATTGCATGTTTCTCAACAGGCAATTGTGTTTCCAGAGTTTTCCCCAAAGGTACTTTCCAGACCCCGCACTCAGCTACGTTTCCAGAGTTTTCCCCTGAAGGTACTTTCTAGACCCCGCATACAGATATGTTTCCAGAGCATTCCCTGAAGGTACTTTCCAGACCCCGCACCAGATACTTTTCCAGAGCTTTCCCCTGAAGGTACTTTCCAGACCCCGCACTCAAATGTGTTTCCAGAGCTTTCCCAAACTGGTACTTTCTGAACCCCGCTTCCACACAAGTTTATAGTCAAGTAGACTCAAAGCACACAAGTTTATAGTTGAGTAGACTCAAAGTTTATAGTCGGATAGACTCAAAGTTTCCCAGTTCCTTTAACCAAGTCTAACACAGTCCAACCGAATCCAACACAGTCAACAGAGTCTAACAATTCCAGGCCAAGGCCCAAGTGCATTTTCAGAATGAGATATGATTCAGAAACAAAGAAGAACTCAATACAATGCTACTCTATAAGAGTGCGCTCGATTGAGGGACACAGATCCACACCCAGGTGCAAGCTTACTGCATGGTGGAACAACAATACTGCCCAGATCACACCCTGGCAGGTGGATACTGGTCAGATTGTGCCCTAGTGTAGGCAGAAACAGCTGCTAACAGTGGGGGGATCCTGTGTCCATCGTCGAAACACCTCCAGCTATTTATACAAAGCCCAGAATCCCATGACAAAGCTGTAGCACAATCCAAATGACTCAATTATCCGTGTTTCCACCCATTTAACCGTGTTTCCATCAGATATGTTTCCGAGCGTTGCTCCCATTGGTTCCCAAGGGCAAGCACACCATATCACACCTTCAACCACGTAACAAGCAACATGTCAGCAACCTCCTTCGCTTATTCACAGTGCTGCCAATATGTATCCATGCTGATCTGACTCTGATCTGACTCCTTTCCACCCTGCATCAACATTCCCTTCTGTGTCTGCCCCAGCACTGGAGAGGGTGGAGCAATAGCTTCCAGAAAACACCCAATACAACCCACTTCCCAGAATGGGTTCTTAGTAAAGAACCTTGGACATCTTTCAGAGCTGTGATGTGACCCATCACTGTAGCTGATCTTCCGTTTCCAGGAGGCCTGTGACTGCTGGAAACTGGTTGCACTCGTTCCCAGATGGTCTCATGACCTGCCACGTCCATCTGGCACACCCCAACAGTACACAACACAATGCAAGAACCTGTTTCCATAGCTTCTGTGTGCATCACAGACAGAAAGTAGACAGAAACAAGAACGAAGGACGTTTCTGTGGTGTTTATTTGTGGGCTACACATTCTCCTACATGTTTCGGAGCGAGACATGCCAGTGAGAAGACTAATTCCTTAGTGTTCTCACCCGTTGCTCAGTGATCAGCCCAGCCAGCTACCCAGGAACTGGTACTGACTCCAGAAACAGTAAGCTTCAGAACATATCTATATCAGAAACACGCATTTCTACATGTATCCTGGTATGGACAAATTCCCAGCTTATCACCGTCTCAGCTGTGTCGATGATACCGGGGCTCGAAGGGAGAGGCCAGTCAATGGAAGGCCGCTGTGTCTCTTGCTCATCGGGTCAGCGCAAGAGTTTCATGTCTCGACGCAGGCTGGGGAACGTTTCAGTTTCGGAGTCTTCTTCAGCTTAATTCGAGAGCGTCCGAGGCATAGGAAGGTCGGGTCCGGTCGGACCTAACCCGACTCTCTAGGGCAGTGCTGGGGTGCAGATAAGATCAATCAGATAACACTTAAAGGTTACTTCGAAGGTAACAGGAAACTGAAAATCGGGGCAGGAACCACACAGTCGGCGTCGGACGATCTTCATCCTGGTTCTAATGTACTAACTGCCAAACCGGGGGCAAGCCCAAAAAAAAGCTGAAATGAGCCTTGTAATTGTCAAGAGAGTGGATTGGAATCGGCCTGGTATAGAAGATCAGCTGCGGCATCCGACCCTGGATGAGCGCTTCCCACTCCGCACGGCTGTGCTCCCTGGTGGTTACCTCAACCTCCATCCTGTGCAACGCCCGGGGCTCAGCTGAAAGGATGACTGTCTGTATCGTCTCGAGATTAGGCAGCGAATTGGACGCCTTGGCCTGGAGGGAATAACATATCACATCAACGGTGCTTTGACAGCAGCACTCGATAGCCCGCTGTAAAGCTGCTAAGCGCTCGATGGTGTACCGCGGGGGGCCGTGCACTGTAATATGAGAAAGTCTGGGGAAACACCGCATATCCAGCTCTTCGAGGTCTGCAGATCACCGTAATATTATTTATATGCTTTTGCCGCTCGCTGCAGGGGGTGCTCACCTGCGGTTTCGATGTCTAAGGTCTATATGGTGCGGCCCACGAAATACAGAAAGTGGGAGAGCCTTCTTCCCCTCGAACGTCCATACTTGACGGCCCACAAGCGCGACAAATCAAGCAGGCATGCAGTACTCATCAAGAATTCTGGAATCGTGGGGCAGAGGTCGAGGTCCAGGTGGGTGATGCTGATGCAAGCAGGAAATTGGGAGAGATATTGTCGCCGGTAGGAAGGGCCTCAATCGCCGGGCCGCAGAGGCGGAATGCGAGGCTGGTGACAAAAGGAGTACAGCCCAACTAAGGATGTGCACGGGTCACCCGCGGGTCTACCTCGAGCGGACTCAGACCCGTACCCCTCTATACCCCACCCCTACAGGGGTACGGGTCTATACCGTACCCCTCATACCCCTCAATAATTTTACAAACCCGCGGTGTTCATACCCGCGGGTTCAGAAACTGTCAAATTGCGCTCCGAAGCTCAAGAAGATGTAAATTATGAGTCGAAATAGCAACAATTATCTAGTCAGCAGCTACGTCTACCTGGGTGTCCTCTTCCGGCTCCGATACGGCGAGCCTCTTCACACTGGCAACGATTGCCTCATCAGAATCTTTGTGCTGACGAGATTGTTGTTGCACCAAGACCCAAGACACATGAAGCGCCGATTGAACTCGGCAGATAACCGATTCCTGGTGAAGGAAAGGAGACGGCGGCCGCCAGAAAAGGCGCTTTCAACGTCGACAGAAGTAGCTTAGTGGTAGTGCATTAGTTCATGTTGAGAACCGGTTTATAAAAATGTTTATAAACAGCCTGTTTATAAACCAAAAATTAAAAACTGTTTATAACCCCCTCAGGAATTATAAACAAGACCCTAATGCACCAAAGGCAGCCACAGTCAAGGATTTGGCTTCCTCAATATAATCCTTGACAACCCAGGCGGCCTCCTTGAAGTATTTCAGTTTCATTCCGGGGTGCAGAACTGCGAAGGAAAGTGAGACAAAAATACAACAATTAAAATGCGAGTTACTCGTGGCAATGCGGTAGACGTCCGAATCATCTGCGTTGAACCAATACTTGTTGAGGCAGTTCTTTGCAAATTCGGTGGCGCCGCGAACAGCGGGATGCAAGGCTTTGTCCCCCTGCAATGTCAAAAGTTCGTTGATTTTATCCATTGTCAGAATGACATTCGCAATGGTGCTGATAGAATTCGTCGAGAACGCGAGAGTCGCGGCCTTGTACATCTGCGCGCAGTATGAGGCACCGAAAAGATCAATTTATAAGGAACGTACACGAAGGACCGTTACCGATGAATTCATCAATCCGAAATCGCCGAGAAGCGAGATAAGATACTAAAAAGCCGTTCCAAACAATTTTGATCCCAGACCCGTCCCGCAGCCCTCAACCCGCGGTACGGGTCCACGGTATTCGCGGGTTTCAAAAAACCAGCACCGTACCCGTACCCCTTAGACCCGTACCCCCCATACCCCCCACCAGACCCGCGACCCGTGCACATCCTTAAACCCGACAGAACAGTATGCAGGTGGTTCGTTTGGAAGTCGCCATGGAAACGATTTTGCGCAGGGTGGGGAGAGAAACGAGGGTTTCGATGAGTGTGAGCGCTGGCAGCGATTCATCGCTGCGTTGTACGAGGGTGAGGGCCGATATTCGAGACCAGGTGATGGGGACAAGTGATGTCATGGTTTCAGCATTACACGGATCGATGTGCAGGGCACAAATGTAGTCGATGAGGTGCGGGGAAGAAGAGAGAAGTGCCGCCAGTCGAGTACCTGAGATCGCTGTCCGGTGTCATCGGTATACAAGACGACGAGGATGCCGATTGTAAGCGAGTTAAACAAATGTCTTTGAGCCCAGAGACGACAGAAGATCTTTTTTGGACTGGTGTAGATGATCCAAGATTTCATTCCATAGTTCCTGGGCGAGAAGGCTCGAGGCCTCCATCAATCCCGGGAGTGGTGGTGAAGACGAGAGTGATGGCCATCAACCTGGCATGGCAAACATGATCTTACCGGTTGCCTCCGAAAGCCTCCGATTGGTACGTAGAATTGCTCCTTCAGGGCTGGTCGACAAGGCGGCGGGCCCTTGGCGGCTTGACAGGTGTGCATTAGAGAGCTTGAGCCCAAGCGGTATGCCTCTTTTAGGTTGCACAAAAAAAGCGGCACACCGCTTTTTTCACAACTTTTGTGTGCACCTCAAATTCACGCACCCTGATGCTATTGCCACTTTTAGGTTGTGCAAAAAGCAGCATGCCGCTTTTTTCTTTTTTTCTTCTAAAGGGCATTAACAAGGTGCAATAGCATCAGGGTGTGTGAATTTGAGGTGCACACAAAAGCTGTGAAAAAAGCATGCCGCTTTTTGCGCAACCTAAAAGCGGCATACCGCTTGGGCTCAAGCTTTCTATTTGCGGAATCACATTCCATTCTTGCGCTGATTTTGTGGCGTTCAGCTCGTTTTTATCAATCGGAGTTTACCATTCCGTTAACGGACGGGTCACTCATTGTTCTATCTAATGGGCACGCACAGAAATACATATGCAAGTATGTTTCTCTCGATCTCATCTCGGAATACTTACTCGATTCCCCTGCTCCATAATAATCATTGTGAATGGCCGATAGGAGCAGCGACATAATACCGCGCCTGGTAGCCCTTTACTCCCCTGCTTCATAATGAATGGCCGATAGGAGCGGCGACATAATACCGCGGCTGGTAGCCCTTTACTCGCTTTCGACTGTTTCATTTGGTGCGGATATCCCCATTTCCATTGCAACATGTTCGACAAAAGAGGGCCGTCACGATCGTACTCGAGCACAGAAGTTAACAACACAACTTCGATGAACTAGGCCCGACGTGGCGTTACTTACAGCGCTCGGTGAGGTCGCCATTCTATAACGGTGCAACCTTATCAAATATAAATTGTGCTCCAAAATCTCCATTTCAGTAGCGGCAGCGGGAAACTTCGTTCCGCATGTGATCGCGCGTTCATCCAGTTTTGGCAATGGTTATGATCTCCATAACTCGCGCCAATGTCCAGCGAACGTTGGAGTTGCCTCCGACAATCTGGATTTACTGGATTTTAGCATGATACGGAGACTCGCACATGGCACCGAACATTCGATCGCTTGACGGCCGCGACTCCAAAACACGTGCCTGATGTTGCATCTACCTGGACCCACATCCGACCGTCTCAAACACTTCAGGAGGACTGACGGTATTCCGCCCTAGTAAAAATAATAGCACGGGAAATGCAGTGGATAGCGGGTCGGTAGGTATATAACTGACGAATACCATTTTCTCCCCCTCACTCTCGACTCAAATGGATATCCTGATTGCCTCAGCTGCCTTCTTGGTTTTTTTCTTCTTCATCCACCGCATTCATCGGCGGCGTACCTCAAACTCGCTCCCAATCCCTGGACCACCCCCACATCCTTTTGTCGGACACACCTTCCAGGTTCCAACAATCAAAACATGGAAGTACTTCGAACAGCTCTCCCATCAATACGGTGTGTTGTTGCATCTCTCGTGTCGTTCCTGTTGTTCACCCGTCGCGTTCCTGAAGGGCCGATCGTAAAGGTGACCCTCGCAGGGGACGATTTCGTTGTTCTGAGTGATCCAGCGGATGCCGAAGAGCTGGTAAATATTCAATGAAGTATCATTTGGGGCTCGTATTGACTCGCTGCTTGATCGTAGCTCGGGCGTCGTGCACGCATTTACTCTTCAAGGAGACCTCTCATCTACGCCGGAAAATATAGGTCAAATGATATGCGCATGTCACTCATGCCCTACGGAGACAACCTCAAGAAGCAACGGGCGGCCTTCCATCAGATGCTTCAGCCACGAGGTCGGTCTGACCAGCCGAACTCTGCTCTATCTCCCAACTGACATTATCACATCACATCATCCAGCCATCGGCGGCTACGAAAGCAGCCAACACAGGGAGTCACTGAACCTTCTCCTGGATCTCGTCAAGACCCCAGGGGAGTATTTTCTCCACTTCCAGCGGTTTTCGGCCTCCCTGGTCTTCACTCTGAGCTTCGGGCAGTTCATTGACGATGACGGCAGGGCGCTCGGCGAGATCATAGCGCTTATGGCTACCTTCGTACAAGACACGAATCCGAGCGCGTACCTTGTCGATACGTTCCCGATTTTGGACTGGCTTCCCGATTGCTTGGCAGCGTGGCGAGTCGAGGCAAGACACAAGCACCAGCTCGAACTTGACGTGAGTTTCTACCTTGCATCGAAGTTTAACCACAACCCTGACCTGCTCGTCTAGCTTTATGGCCGACTAGCTTTGGGGGTGAAGGCGAGAATGGAGAAGGACATTGGCATGGAGTGTTTTACCGCCCGCCTATGGGAACAGCAAACTAAGCTCAATCTGACCGACGAGGAGCTTTTCTATGGTACAGGTGACGCTGGGCCGTTGACATAAGCTAACCATAGTGCATAGTTGCTGGGACAGCTTTCATCGCAGGGACGGACACCAGTTCCATTTCACTCCTCTGGTTCGTAATGGCGATGGCGCTCTACCCCGCAACGATGAGGAAAGCACAAGATGAGATCGACCAGGTCTTCGATCCCGATACGCTCCCGAACTTTACCAAGATGCAAGATCTTCCTTATTGCGCTGCGCTCATCAAGGAGGTTATCCGGTGCATTGCATTTCTATTTGAGTATGTCACGTCTTGATTATTCGAAGATGGTCTCCTGTCGTTCCTCTATCGGTTCCACATTACACAGACGCCGATGACCAGTACAAGGGGTACACCGTATGCAATCATCTCATTATTCTTCATCCCAATCACCAATGATGCTCGATAGATTCGTAAAGGAACCAGTGTTATTTCTTCCCTCTGGAACATGGTGAGCCGTAGTCAGGCTCATCGGAAAAGGGTGCTAAAGCTCTGTAACGTTGCTATAGCATCACGATGAAACCAAATTTCCGAACTCGTACATTTTCGATCCGGAACGACACCTATCCAAAGACTCTAGCACCAGTGATGCCACCGAGTCCCTGGGGGAAGGTCACTACGGCTTTGGTCTGTGGTCTTGAACTGGCAGTGCCTTTACTGACCTGTTTGCTTTCAGGTTTCGGAAGGTATGAATGAGTGTTGAATACAGGTCCACTCAACTAACTCAATCTGCCCAGGAGAAAATGTCCGGGCCAACACATGGGAGCAAAAAGCACGTGGATTGCTGTGGTTCGTGTGCTCTGGGCATTCAACATCGAGCCTCGAAAGGATGAGGAGGGCAACCCTATGAAAATAGACCCAGAAGATTGCACCTCTGGGATCACGGTGTAGGCATTCCTCAATGCCCGTTCTGCTCTGCTCATAACATTGCAGACGGCCGAATAAATTCCCGGTCAATTTTGTTCCCAGGAGCGGTGCCCACACCGAGACAATTGTTTCAAGTGGAGGGCATACCTAGATTTATTGTATCATTTATCGAATTGTAATAGAGCCACTTCTGTGTAAATGCAGGATTCGACGTGCCGTCGTCGTTCCGACCTGCCTAGATGGCCGATCACGGAGCCTGTTCTGTCTGAGAAACCGATTGAGCAAGGTGATAGGACCTGGATTTTGTGAAATCCATTCATGAAACTCAACTCTGCTCTCTATTGCGAGAAGTGACGAAAACAGTGACGGTGACTGGATGTAAGAATCTATATGAAGCTAGTGAGATCGGCCGACCTCGGCCGAGAATGATGGCTTGATGGGACTCAACACCAAACCGTTCAAAATCAGATGTGAGTGGCATTTCATGTTGAATTGCAAGGACCCGGCTAACATGGAAACGTGGAGTTAAAAAACGGCTTCAGACAGAAAGACAGACATCATTTTAACTCGTGCAGAAGTGGACACAAGAATAATCGAGAGGATGGCCATAAGTTAAGATACTTAGAGTCGGTAATGTCGTTATTCCGGCCAGAGCTGTCAAAAGATTGGTAATTTAAAGAGGCGCTCGTCTCGTACTCTCCCACACCGGCGAGATCTACCCCAAAACCATTAGTCAGTTGAACTCAATTTGAGCTACACCGGCTTTGCGGGCTGTCTTTTGTGGCCGGAATCCGCCGAAACACAGCAAGTAGCAGTGTACCAGTAACATTCGAGGCGACCAGGCATGTACGAACTATTTCGATCGGCAAACCTTGACAGTACGGATGATTTATACCGTGCCCCTTGTGGTATCCAACTTGTACAACAATATAAATCCAGTTTCGCTACTTGCCTTGAAGATTTGATCGGCCATTGAAGACAGTTCGCCTAGCGAACACGTGGTGAGGACTTACGACAGCAACCACCCCCGTGGTCAAGAAGACGGCATTCAAGATTCACCGGCAGTTGCTACTATTGCCTACCGGGTAACCGGCCAGACTAGCCAACTGGCCACTTGCTTGAAATAAGAGGCCTTGGCATAATTTATTGGAAACTTCGCTCAGTGGGATGGAACGGGAGGTAAGACAATGCTGTGTGTCAGATTTGGATGGATTTGGGCGCGGCGATCAGCAGGTTTCCGATCAATATGATGAGGGATCAATGCCGTTTCTTATCTCCGAACCGAGTCCACGCTGATGTACCTCATATTTCTCCACGAAATCTTCGCCGATTCGCAAGTTTCGGGGCGATTTTCCATCGTTACGCTCGGTGCAATGACCTAGAACTATAAATCGCCTCCAAAATCCTCTTTCCTGCCCCCTGGTAGCCGGAAGAAGACCTTGTGGTGATTTCGAAGCACTCAATCTCGCCCCCTCAATGACCAACCACCCACATCTTCGACGGCTCTGAAACTTTGCTAGTGCGGTCAGAATATGCCACTCTGGATTCTCCCAAATTTTTGGGTCTTTAAATCCTTTCTCTCTTCTGCACGGCGAGTTGCTATCTAGAATCACCAAATTTCACCTGCAGATGGGGATGGACTTTGACGGACGGGCCATGGGCGTATGGAGACGGACTTGACGCTTGTATGTGTTCAAATACTTCCTATAAAGACGATTTCATCTGACTTTGGGCCATATTTATGTCCTGCGCTTCGGCGGCCGGCCCATTCTGTCAACACCCCCATTTTGGCCATTTCCCCAGCCAGAAAGTCCAATATTCATATCACGAATAGACCTCGGATATGCAGTGTACCATGATTTAATAGTGGATATTTATCATACGAATTACTTGGGATGCCTTGAGGTGAATAGTAGGTGCGCCAAGGGAGCATTTGGGCGGATGGCCGGTTACGGTGTTTATCGCCATTTCGGGGTTATCGCCGAAATTAAATTCGGTGAGCACCAAATCGGCATTAATAAATTCGAACGAAGCCTCCAACCGACTCGTTGGATGCATACCTTCATTTCCTGGCCCATATCCCGGCACCCGATCGGCAATCTCTCAGTGCTGGGGGCCGACACTGCTAAGGTGGCTGGCTGGCCAGTAGGAAATAGTAAATATATGACGGCCCGACGTTGATGTTGAAAGTCAATTCGAAAGTCTAAGTATCAGGCTAGACTTCAGGTTAACTGAAACCAAAGCCTGAAATTACTGGAATCACCTTCCATGTAGACTGAACCAAAATCTGAGCTAAAAGCAGTGGATTCTGCTTTGGTATCGGTTCAAATGAATACTGATTCAATATTTTAAGTGGCGGTATCAACGTTGGATGGACATAAAGTTGGGAATCATGGGTATATGCAGTCACCAGGCAGCCATTTGCCTCTTGACAGAGGGACCTGGGAGATATTGCCAAATATTGGACTGTCTGACGTTGATGTGGACAGGCCAAGTCTCAACCAGCATTTCGGGTTGCCCAAAATCTAAAACTGAAACTAGTAAAATCAGCTTTGATTTCAGTGGGAGCTGATATCATAGCTTCAATCTTTGGAATCAGCTTGGAATTCAGTGCAATGCAATACTAATTTGATACTTTAGCTTTCGAGTAATGTCTCGAATCAACGCCGGATCACCCAATATTCGGCAATCGCCGGTGTGATTAAACCGAGGAAATTTGTCTTTGCCGATCGATCATCGAGCGATGCGCCACACGTTGATGATTGGTTCGCTTATAAGCGGACGCCTTTTGTTTTCCGCCTTCATCTCGAGCAATCCAACACTTCTGCATCGACGGTGGAATACCTATTGGCTGTACAAAGAATAAAAACTACCCAGCCCAAATTAGAGGACTGATACAAGAATAGCTGGTCTCGTTGTGTCCTCATCGCTTCAAACGCGGGCGGAGCCGACACATATATCTCAATCAGCGACTGCTGGTGCTTCGCTTCTACGACTCTGCCTTTTTCTCTAGTCTGACCTGCGATGGCGTCATCCAACGACGAAGAGTCTGCGCAAGAACTCCTCCGAGGAAAGAAACGCCGCCTCCAGCGCGCCTGCGACGGCTGCCGGCGTAGAAAGAGTACGTGGTCAACTTCTCATGCGTTGCCGGCCATGCTTACATTTCTTCTGTTTCAGCCGGATGTAAGCTCCTCTTCAGTTACCGCTTTCTATCTAAAATCATCGGTGTTTTAGGCGATGGATCGCAAAGATCAGGCGAGAAATGCACACCGTGCATCGAGGCCAATCTCGATTGCACATATATTGCAACCTCGGTGGTACGTCCCCCCATGTCACCGACCTTCACTGCTAACCCGATAATAGAAACGCCCTCCACCGAAAGGGTGGGTGATTTTACGCTGAAACGGTGCTCGCAGCAGTGATCAGCATATCCTCAGGTATCTTGATCTTGCGACGCGCCTGGAAACCTCGGAAGCGCTTGTGCGCCAACTGCGTGCCCAACTCGCACAGGCACATTTGGCCAGTTCCTCGTCCCCCAACTCCAACTCCGACGCCCCCTCACCGAACGCCTCCGCGTCACCTCCCGAGGCCCACACCACCGATGCCCCCCAGCCTCCCGACGTTCCCACAGCTGCGCTATGCGTCATGCGCGCCACCCTCCAAAGCCTCACCGCGCCGCCTACATCGCCGCACGCGGATGACCTATTAGACCTCGAGATCATAAAGAAGGTGTGAACTCACCTGCTTTGTTGTATTCCCCAAGCTAATGAATCCCTCAGTTCGAAAACCTCTCTGTGACGGAACGGAAATTTTCTTTCTTCGGAAAGAGCTCTGGGGGCGCCCTCGTTAACGCCGTCCTTGACCTCAAACCTGACGAGAACTCGGACCCGAAAGCGTCGACAGAATTGTCGAGGCTTAGTGGAGAGGACAGCCGGATAAAATTCGCGGGGACTTGGACCTCCCGGCGGCTGCGGTATTGGACGTGGAAGAATGTAAGCCTCCTTGGCTATGTGATTCGACGCTCACTCATCATCCTTTGCTTTGCAGCGAGGCGAGAGCAAGCGGCACCAGCACTCACTCGCCTTCCCGGCCGAAGATCTAATGACAGATCTCATCGAGCTGTACTTCGCGCGCGAGAACATCTACCTCCCCGTTCTTCACCGACCGACATTTGAGCGCGGTGTGGCGGAGCGCCTGCATCTCATGTCCGTGCCGTATTTTATCGATCCGCGGTCTCCATCCGGGGCGCTCACATATGTACTCACAGCGATACAGGCTTCGCCGGGACCCTCCTGCTGGTTTGCGCGATTGCCTCTCGGTGGAGCACTGACCCTAGGGTAGCCGACGCGGGTCTCGAGTGTGGATGGGAGTGGTTCGATCAGGCGCGTTAGATAATGTTCTTATAATTGTCCCACCTCACCTGTCTAATGATAGGTCAACCTGGCAGCGAATCGTTTGCTCTCTCAGCCGACGCTCTACGACTTGCAGCATTATTGTGTACGTGTCTCTTCCCTTTGCCTTCCGCTTTTTCCTGCATGGCTCACTGTCCTCTCCAGCTGGCCGCCCAGTTTCTCAAGACAGCCTCCATGCCTCAGACTTGGTGGACGCTTGTTGGCGTCGGTCTGCGGCTCGCGCAGGTGATAATTTCATTCGACTTCTCATCAACTTTCTGCAGCTGATGCGAATGCAAAAGGATCTCGGCGTGCACCGGAGTAAAGCCCGCGTCGAGGCGCCCACTGTTGACCGGGAGCTGCACAAGCGGGTGTTCTGGGTGCTCGTATACTTGGACCGTATGGCAAGCAGTGTCCTTGGACGCACGTGCTCGGTACGCTACTTCGAGTGAGTCACTGCGCCCCTCCTCCTTCCATGCTTCCCTACTTGCTTGCTTGATGAGTTTCGAGTGTTGACATTGTCCTAGCTACGACATCGACCTACCGCTCCAGGTCGACGACGAATACTGGGACGATCACACCCACCCTTTCCAGCAGCCCGCCCAAACGCCTTCGCGCATGGTGTTTTTTAACACCCTGATGCGCCTCAGCCATATCCTGGGGTTCAGTCTGCCGCTCCTGGTGAGCGGTGATCTCATCTTCTTTCCCCCATTTTTCCTGAGGTGTGCAGTATTCACTCAAGAAAGTGCGCACCACCTTGTCTCTGGACGATGCCTGGGAGGTGCAGGCCATAGCCGAACTGGATTCCGCGCTGAATAGCTGGCGGGACCAGATACCTGATCATTGTATGTGCATCCTCAATCAGAGTATTCACGGCCTCGGCGGCGACTCAAGCCGGGGGAACGCCAGTGCGCTGGGACCCGATGCGTGAGGACCCGGTGTTCTTCAACCAGTCCGTTATGCTCCATTGCGCGTATTATCACCTCCAAATCATGATCCACCGCCCGTTCATTCCGATGCTTCGTCATGCTCCAACGGTGCGTCAATAATATCTCTGTTATTGCAAGCCTTTGAGCTGATTTATTGGTTCTATTGGCTACCAGGCACTGCCGTCACTGACGATCTGTACTACTGCTGCACGCGCGTGTGCGAACGTGGTAGATATCCAGCGGCGGCGCCAGGGCGACATTGCGCGACCCCTCAATGTGGTGCGTACGAATCCTTATGCTTTGCTCGGCCTTGCCGGGCAGCAACCCAGCTCAGCTAATCTGATTGTCCGCGTCTACAGCACGTGGTTTTCACGGCCGGCGTCCTATTGCTGCTGAACATCTTGAGCGGAAAGCGCAGCGGCCTGCTGCCGGACCCGACGCGCGAGATGACGCATGTGCACAAGTGTATGGAGAGCGTGCGTCTTTGTGAGAGCCGGTAAGCACAGCAGTTCGATGGATATGCGCAGTCTGACGTTGTCTCATTCTTGGTACTGTAGTTGGCAGAGTGCGGGCATGTTATGGTACGTACGATTGCGTTATTTCTACTCGACACCATACCAATACCGTGTGCTCGCCATGGCAGGGATATCTTGGCAGAACTAGCGTCAGTCGCGCAACTGCCGTTGCCCAATGTCAACACCCCGGCCCAGCCCGACTGGCATGACCAGCTGAACGCCGTATATCGAAGTGGCGTCGCCACCTCCACAGACGTGCCCACGGATGATTCACTGTTGGCTGATGCAATTTCCTTTGATTCATATGATCCTAATCATCAAACTTTCGATAACCTCCCTGACTATCTGGCGCCGTTGGACGCGCCGTACGCGCCTGAACCCTCATCGCTCTTCGCCAGTGGGGTTGGCGCCGCTTCCGGGATTTTCGATTCCTCCTACTCCTCCTTCACTCCCGCGCCAGTGGCCGTACGGCCAGAGGATTTGTTGGTGGATAATACATACACTGACCCGACCCAGGCGAGCCGAGAGCTGGCGGCCATGATGAGTTCCATTGATAACGATGCGATGTCGGTGTGGACAAATGCGCCTACAAGTTTGCGGTGCGTGGTTTGACTGGTGTTTTCTTCCTGATGCCGATGACTGATTGAATCCACTCTAGGGTTGACGACTGGGGAGCTTACTTTTCTAGTTTTACCGACATGGTGCAGGGCCAGAGCGATGAGGGGTGAACGGGTAGAGTCTGCCAATTCCATGTTTCAGACATGAGTGAGGAAACAATGTCGATATGTCGTGTTTCCAATGTTGCTAGATTTGAGCTGATGAACGTTGGCATTAGAGAATTTGCGGTGAGCCACCAGGAGCCACGCGGTGGCTCTTCCGGCATGCGGTTCCGATCGAGTAATATGGATCCGCGGCCGCGCCGGGTGCTCGCTTCGAGGACAGAAATTCACGGGATTCGACATTTAATTTTTAAGTAGGAGGATATCTACGAAAAAAAATCGTCTAAACGATGCTGCAAGTTCCTTCCGCTGAGGCTTTGGACGCGGGAGTGGCAGCTTTGCCACGCGCCAAAGCTTTCTCTATTATACTCACGTGATCGAGAGCGGTGGCAGAGGCGTGCAAGAGGCGTGCGGGGTCAAACTTTTCCAAATCTTTGGCTGTGAATGCAGGATTTTACCAGACAAGAGAGCTATGTGCTAGAACTCATATTCCCAAATATCTAAGAAACATACCCTGGTATGAGCGACTTTGAAGGCATTAGTTCTTTCCCATCAAAAGACGTCGTAGAATTTGTTCTTGTTTTCTGCACCAGCCAGCCCTCCCCTCCTCACGTGCTTTACTGAATAATTGCTCGCTTCGCTCGCAATAAAATATTGGGGTATGATGTCATACCTGATCCACTCACAAGCCACCGTAGAGCCACCACACCTAGAATTTGGTGTGGAGCCACCTGCCTCCGCATGCCTGATGAGCCACCGGGTGGCTCCCGGTGGCTCACCGCAAACTCTATTTGCACAACTGGTTCCTCGGAATGGGCGAACTAAACCCACGAAGAAATCTGAACCTTCCCCTTGCCTGCAGGGCCGATTTTCTCACACTGTCCCACACCGCCGATATCTCCCCAGAAATCATCAGGTTCGCAGGAGACCATCGAGATAAGGCCCGACACAATTTCCAGGCAAGCACTGGTTTCCGGAACAAGCGGCCGACCACATAAGCCGAGAAAAGAACATGCCAATCTGGAGTGAGTTCTATGACAGCTGTGGTTGTCAGATGGAGGAGCTGAAAGTCCGTCATATGTGCTGCGGACGGCCCATTCCACTGATCCTCTCGAGCAAGTATAAAGCGAACTCCGCAACTTGAAAAATGCCCAAGAGTCGCAAAAGTGACTGGATCAGATCGATGAACAAAACCAGTGCATGTTGGATGATGCGGGGCTTGTAGACGCTTATTTCTTTTCTCGCTTGTCATCTCCCAGCCGCAACGGCTTGGTGACTGGGTCGAATTTAACAGCATCGGTGACAGCAGGTAGATGCTTTTGCATCTTCCGGTCTCACTCGGAATCTGAAACTGTGAAACGTGCGGGCCGAGCCGAACGGTACACGGTTTAGGATCTCTCGATACGATATTGCACGACAAATAGCCGTGTTGGACCTCTCGCCACAGGTCTTGCTTCCTGGCTCGAGTGGTTTCTCTGTTCTCGCCGCGATAATGATGTCGTCCAATGACGAAGAGCAGCATGGCCAAGAATTTTACCGCGGGACGAAACGGCGTCTCCTGCGTGCTTGTGATTTCTGCCGTCGTAAGAAAGGTACGTGTTTGTTTCTCGCACTTACCCATCTTTGGTGCTGCGGCTTCAACAATTTATTTTTTGCTTTAAATTCTCCATGCTGACATTTAATTTGTTCTAGTCGGATGTAAGCGCGCATACATCTCTGTGCCTCAAACGTTGAATATTTGGTAGGTGACGGATCGCAACTTTCTGGGGAAAAATGCACCCCATGCCTTGAAGCCGACGTCGATTGCACGTACGTCGAAGCCTCGGTGGTACGTGTCCCAATCGCTTGAACTTCGTAATCCACTGACCATCACGGCAAACAGAAACGCCCCCCACCCAAAGAGTGCGTTGTTTCACTCTCAAAGAGCCTCCGCTGAAGACATGCGCAGCTATGTTGACGTCGCGACGCGGCTCGAACACGCAGAGGCGCTAGTGGGTAAACTCCGCGCCGAGCTTGCAAAGGCGCATTTCGCCAGTGCCTCCGGCTCTAACATCCCCTTGCCGAGCACATCTTCCTTCACTGCTGAGACCGACAGTGCGGCAGATCCTAGAGCCGGAACTAAGCCTCTAGATGTTCCCACTGCTGCGCTATGCGTCATGCGGGCCACATTTCAGAGTCTCGCTGCACCACCCATCGCGCAGCACACGGACGACACTCTGGACCCGAATGTTGCAGGCGAGGTGTGTGTCTTCTGCCTCCGGTGGCCGTCTTCTAATGCATCCAGCAGTTTCAGAAACTCTCGGTGAGGAGGCGAAACAACCCGTTTTTAGAAGAAAGTATCGAGCCTGGGGGCGCCCTCGTGGAAGCTGCTCTTGAGATGGAACCTGGGGCCCTCAGCGGGGGGTCAGCGAAAGAAAAATTCCCGGCCCAGTCTCCCCATGACCGGACTGGGAACTCCGGAAGCACCAGCAACCCGGACGTAGGGTGGACTACTCGGCGGCTGCGATATTGGACATGGAAGAGTGTCAGTCCGTTTCAGATAACGCATAGTTCTACGTTCACGTTCCAACAGCGGGGCGACAGTACTCGCCATACACTTCCACACGAGTTCCCCTCCGATGCTCTCATGGGCGACCTTGTCGAGCTTTACTTCACGCGGGAGAACATCTACCTCCCGGTGCTGCACCGACCCACATTTGAGCGGGGTGTCGCTGAAGGGCTTCACCTGAGGCATGTTTTCGTTGCTATATGAGTCCATCTGGACCACTGATATATCATCATATAGACATGCTGGTTTCGGCAGGACGGTCCTCCTTGTATGTGCGATTGGCTCTCGGTGGAGCACTAGTCCCGGCATGGCCGACAACGACAGCAATCTTGAGTGCGGGTGGGAGTGGTTCGATCAGGTATGTACATACTTCCGACTCTCCCCGGATGGTTCGTCTTAGCTTACTTGTTTTGTGGCCGATACTATAGGTATCCCTGGTGAGGAATCGTTTGCTAGCCTTCCTACGCTCTATGACTTGCAAACGTACTGTGTAGGTTTTTTAAGCTCATGTATGCCCTTCTTCCATCTTCTAATGATGACACAGCTGGCTGCGCAGTTTCTTATTGCTGCTTCCCTACCTCGGACCTGGTGGAATCTGGTCGGCGTTGGTCTGCGCCTCGCCCAGGTGAGCCTATTTTCTTGCTATATTTGATACTCTGCAGCTGATGCGAAACAGGATCTCGGCGTGCACCGTCGCAAGACGCGCGTCGAAACACCTTCGGTGGAAGGAGAACTGGAGAAGCGGGCATTCTGGGTGCTCGTGTACTTGGACCGCTTCGGAAGCAGTGTACTCGGTCGCACGTGCTCGGTGGGCTACTTCGAGTAAGTCGAATACACCCCTTGTTGCTGGAGGACTGTTCACAGTATCCTTCCAAGCTATGACCTTGAACTGCCGCTGGAGATGGATGACGAGTACTTGGACTGGGAACACCCCACGCACCCTTTCCAACAACCAGCGCATACGCCTTCGCGTATTTCGTTTTTCAACACTCTGATGCGCCTCAGCAACATCCTGGGTTTCAGTCTGCAAATATTAGTGAGTCTCATCCCGGATTTCGGGATTCGAAGGTCTTCATACACGAGGTAGTATTCGTTCAAGAAACTGAGCGCCGTCCTCTCCATAAACGATGCGTGGGAGGAACAGGCTATAGCCGAATTAGATTCCGCTATTAATGCATGGCGGGACAAGATTCCTGATCATCGTGCGTCTATCTTCTCTTCATGAGTGGCCACAGTCCTCATGATAGCGTGCGACAGTACGCTGGGATCCATTGCGTGAAGACCCGGTGTTCTTCAATCAGTCTGTCGCTCTCCGCTGTGCTTACTACCACCTACAAATCATGATCCACCGCCCGTTTATCCCGATGCTTCGTCCCGCACCCACGGGACGTGTTGCTGCGATGTCGGCGGCGGTTTTTAACTGATTCCTTGATAGGCACTGCCGTCGCTGACGATCTGTACGAGTGCGGCCCGGGCATGTGCCAACGTCGTGGATGTCCAGAGGCGGCGTGAAGGCGACATCCCTCGTCCTCTCAATTTGGTGCGAATCCTCCTTCACAAACGACGCGCAATGCAGCCTCAGCTGACTTGCACAGCATATCGTGTTTACGTCAGGCCTCATGCTGTTGTTGAACATATTGAGTAGCAAGCGCAGCGGAGTGCTCCCAGATCCGGCCCATGACATGGTGCATGTGCACAAGTGTATGGAAGTCCTGCGTCTTTCTGAAGGCCGGTGAATAATCTGATATATGATGTACTCGCGCTAGTATCTGATTTCTGGCTTCGTAGCTGGCAAAGCGCTGCGCTGGAATGCTGTGGTAAGCCAATACATTCGGGCCTTCCAAATAATGATCTCCGCCTATCTCAGGGATGTTTTGGCAGAACTGATCTCTGTCGGCCAGCTGCCACTGCCTAATATTCCTGCCCCCACAAAGTCCGACTGGGACTACCACCAGGATACCATGAACCGCAGCGTAAAACCCGCCGTGTCGTCGAGCGACACATCGAGCCTTTTCTTTGATTCTTTTGAATTCCCGAATCATCCTACTCAGTTTCACATACCATACCCGACGGGGCAGTCGTCGCTGCCGGGTTGGGTCGGCATGGAACCTGGAATCCCTAACTCGTCTCCTTTTGCGCCGACAGCCTTCGCTCCGCGACCCGACATACCAGCTGATGCATACACCGATCCAGCGCTGGCGAGCCGTGAACTCGGAACCATGATGACTTCACTCGGTCGCGACACGAACACGACGGCGGTGTGGACGAATGGGCCTACGGGTATACAGTGCGTTATTTGGTAGCGGTTTGGTCCGCAGGCGGATGCTGATGGAATTAATCTAGGGTGGATGATTGGGGGTCATATTATCCAATTTTCGCCGATATGATGCAAGGGCAGGGCGGACCAGGGAAGGAATGGGGAGAGTCGAATCGGGCTATGGATCAAATGTGAAAGAATGATTCTCGTTCTAAATGTCGTACTTCCGCTAAGTAGACGGCGCCCTTCATTTCACACGAATGTGCATATTACCCAATTTTCTTCCAAAATTTGAACCTTTCCGTTCGACTCCACTAACTCCGGATCTCTTGCCGAGATCAATCCCCAAACTCAAACGGCTGATTTGAAAATTGGGATTTCAACAAGCAAGCCCGGGTCTACCTCACAGTATTTCATTCCATGAATTCTGGCATAAATGGGATACCGGTCGCCAAGCTGCACGAATTGCCCGGATTCTGGCTCTTCGGCTGTGCGGCCCGTTGTCGGCCTCGTTCGGTAGGCCTGCCGCGCGGCTCCATCACTCCGGCTTTCGGTCATGATCTTGCCAATACCGAGGTTCAATGAATATTCGAACTCATAAACGCGGTTATCTCGTCGCATGTTCTTGAACCGAAGCTTGCGATTGCCCACACTCCGTTGCGTTCAACCGAGGTTACGCACCAATGACGCAAGCGCCTTGACGGCCTATGACGGGGTGGTTGTCATCCCGAAACTAGGATTTAAGGCTCCAGGGCGACGTCAACGACTAGTAATGCTGGGTCGAGTTGCGACAGCCTTAAAACCTGCATACCGGTCGCCCTTCGCGCGAAACACCCTTACACCCATCAAACTTGCCGTTCAATTCCGCAACATGTCAGACAAACCGATCTCAGCATACAAGGTGCGATAACTCGAAATCTTCATTGCTTTGTGCTGAGCTCTTCTAGGCTTCCGTGGAGGTCCCCGCACAAAATCAAGAAAACCTGCCGGGACTCGATAAAAATATGGCGATACCTGCGGAGCACTCAAGAGTCGAGTGCTGGGACGAAGATGGTAAACCCTACCTCAAAGAGTACGTCGGAAGCGAGAAACTGAAGGGGAAGAAGGCGATTATTACGGGTGGGGATAGCGTGAGTCCGCCAATTTCAACTTTCTTCCCGCTATTTACTTTGTAACAGGGAATCGGCCGGGCTGTAACGATATTTTTCGCGCGCGAAGGAGCCGATGTTACCGTCGTCTATTTGCCCGAAGAGGAAGAGGAGTAGGCCGACTATCTTGAGTTTTGTGTGCCGAATTGACGTTTCCTCCAGTGCGAAGTCGCTCGAGTCCGAAATTACAAGCAATTCATCGAGCAAGATTCTGCTGATCCCAGTCGACCTCACGGCAAACGGCGCCACGAAAAAGGTTATATCCTCACACATGGAAAAGTTTGGGGCACTAGACATTCTGGTGAACAACGCGAGCAAGCAGATCATGACCTCGGGGATCGAGGAATTGAAGGCACGCCTACCTCACTTGCTATTTTTATCAAATATTTACTGTTTCCGCAGGACGAGAATATCTCGAGCACATTTCAGACTAATATCATTCAGATGATGCAGCTCTCGCGTGAGGCCGTTCCGCACCTGAAACGTGGAGGCGCGATTATCAACACGTCTTCTGTTGTGGCATACAAGGTACTGACTAGGCCTAGAATTTTAATGAATAGCCTTCGAAGTTCTTCCTAATTTTGTGCAGGGATCTTCATCCTTCTTGGATTATTCCGCTACCAAAGGCGCTATTGTGACATTTACACGGAGTCTCGCAACACAGGTACGCAAGCCACAATCGCATTGCGCGGTTCTAGACGAAGTGAATGAACCGTCCATTTGTAGCTCGCTCCAAAAGGGATCCGCGTGAACGCAGTCGGTGAGCGCCTCTGAGAACGTTTATGTCCACATCACTCTGAACCATCATTTACTCCAAGCTCCCGGCCTCTTCTACACCCCACTTCAACCAGCGTCGCGAGATGCACAAGGGATGGAGGTATGTATTTCGCCTATCGTCATTTCGAAATCTCGCCATGCTTAGTACGCGCTTTGAACAGGGCTGGGGCCTCGGCGCCGTCCCTCTACACGGGCGTGTCGGCCAGCCGGCGGAAATCGGCGAGGCGTATGTTCTCCTCGCTGGGCCGGGTGGGAATTACATTACTGGGACGGTGATACACGTGAACGGCGGCGTCCACATCGGGGGAGCGTGAGTAGTGAGGAGGAGTATCGTGAAAATGTATAACAGTTCAAATACGAACCGAACACGTCAACGGTTGGGTATGATGCCACGGAAAAGAAATCCTTGCACAGTCGATCTTGTGGACTTAAACATCAAGAGTCAATTCGTCCGCGGACAAGAAATCCATCAGGTCGGGGAAACACGATCCATGGTGGTACTGGTGTTGAGATTTAGATTAAATTTCCGTTTGGTGGCTTTAACTGCTGGCATTGTGGCCTTTTTGTCACCGCGTGTGAACCCCGACACTTGTACGACTACTTCCAAAATACTTGTTTCGTTTCCGTTGCGCCTCATCCCAGGCGCGCGAGACGCTAGCCCTGTATTATTCTGTCGATTTTCAATCATCATTTGAACTCGCCGGGGCGTGTTGTTACGGAGTGCTGGGAAATGTCATCTTCGGACTTTTTGCCACCGTCCAACGCCGGCCCTTCTGGCTTCTTCAGACGGTCTAGGCGTTTGACATCGCACATTTCCGGGAACCCTGACCCCACGAGTATCGATCTAGAGCCGTTACCAGCGGCGTAAATGTCGACTCGATTCTGGAAACCGATTCACTAGCAGTCTTTGGGCAGTCTACGAATCTTATATGAATCTTATTCGCACTATTTGCAACCGCGGTCCCCCAAAATCTGCAAGCTTCGAGGCTTTCTCAGGTTTAACGCCGCCCGTTCCTTGGCAGCCACCACCGCCAGGGTGCCGCCGTCACAAAGAAATCGACGGTTGCTTTCGAATTTCCGAGGATGCTTTTCTGTCGATTGATTGCGGGGCGCTTATCACATCGCCGTCTTCAGAAACCGTAGCTCCCTATTAAACTTATGCACCTTTTGCAGCCGCTTCCTCACGTCCGCCGGGTGCAGGTGGACGAGGTACATCTTAAGCCTTGCCTCAATCCTCAGCATGATCACCGTCCATTGCCACTTAGCTGCAACCCCACCCTAAACAAGCTCAAGGAAGAATATTATTTCCGATTCTGCTGTAAATGCCCTGCATCGACCCTGGAGGGCCTATAATTTCGGAGGATCAATCGGTTTACCTTCTCGCTGAGCATTGCGGATCCTGTTTTACAATCGGGAGAGAGCGACCGATATGATGCTCAGGTTGTTTATGTGACAGCCCTTTGTCTCTGGTTGGCGCCCGTTCCAATACTTAAGGTACACCGTCGGATTTCATCTGCAGTCATGTCCGTCCATCGCCCCTCATCGAACTCTTCAATTTCGTCCATCTCCGATGACCATGACAGCGATCATGGTGTCGGCCTCTCCGACCCGTCGCTGTCCCAGAGTCGCCGCCTGATGCTGGATCTCGTCAATCGCCTGCATAACACCGGGTACGTCTCCAGCTGGTTTCTCTTACGTTCATGAATGCTCACTGTCTGCGTGTAGCGTCCAAATCGACATCGACCTTCCCCAGATTGCCGTCATCGGCTCTCAGAGTGCCGGCAAATCCTCCCTCATCGAGTCCATTTCCGGTATCACCCTCCCTCGGGCGGCGGGGACCTGCACTCGGTATGGTCCTGCGCAACTTTTTATGCCTTCGACGATTCATTTTTTTGCTAGCTGCCCCACCGAGTGCCGCCTATCTCGTTCCGACTCACCGTGGAAGTGTACTGTCGACTTGCATTTCATCACCGACAAAAACGGCCAAAGCCTTGGTCAGGCTCGCAACGAGGGCTTTGGGGAACCCATCTTCGACAAATCCGGTGTCGAGGACCGCATCCGCCGCGCTCAGCGCGCGATCCTGAACCCGAGCAAACCCCCACGCACTTTCCTGGAGGAGGACGAAGAGGACGTGCCCGAAGTCTCGTTCTCCACCAACTATATTTCGTTGCAAATCAGCGGACCCGATGTTGCGGACCTCTCTTTCGTGGATTTGCCTGGTGAGACCCCGAACTCTCGTACTTCTAACTTTCAATGTTGACTTCTTACACCCCCAGGTCTGATCGCGAGCGTTAGCCGTGGCGGTAACGAACGCGATATTGCAATGGTCGAAAGTCTGGTTACGTCTTACATTTCAAAGCCAAGCTGTGTGATTCTGCTCACCGTCGCCTGCGAAAGTAAGTATCTTAATGTCATTGGCCTCCTGATAACGGTTTGGCTCTGCAGCGGATTTCGAGAACCAAGGCGCGCATCACCTCACCAAGAAATACGACCCTGAGGGCAAGCGCACCATTGGTACATCCGTCCTCATACCACAGTGACGGAGAGCTGACCCTGATTTTCAGGCGTCCTCACAAAGCCTGACAGGTGATCTTGCTTTTTTGTTTTTTCTCCGTTGACACGACCAGCGCTCACTACTGCCAGAATTCCGCGCGGAGACGAAGAGAGCTGGCTGCCGCTCATCCGTAATGAGCAGGAAGCGCTCGAGAACAACTGGTACTGCGTCAAGCAACCGAGTTCGCAAGACCTGAAGCAGGGCGTCACCTGGGAAGAGGCTCGAGCTCGCGAGAACGACTTTTTCACCCTCACGCCGCCGTGGTCTGGACTCGACCCGATGTATCAGAAATATTTGCGCACGTCGAACCTCATCGGTCGTCTCAGCTCGATCCTCTCGGATCTCATTTCTAAACGGTGCGCGGCGTGTTTATTTCGCCGGAATACTTTAACTGATATCGTTCTAGTTTGCCTCAGATTCAGACCGAGCTCGAGAACACGATTCAGAAGACTCGCGCGGGCTTACAGAAGCTCCCGAAGCCCCCGTCCAGCGACCCCGTCGGCGAGATTGCTTCGCTCTTACATCAGTTCATCGGGGACCTCGACAACGTTTTAGAAGGTGTCTCCTACTCTGACGGGCTGCTGCAGGCTATCCGCCCCGCGCAGGAGCGCTTCCGGCGCGAGATTCGCGATACTGCTCCCGACTTCCAACCATTCGAGGAAGGAGAAGCAAACTCCGGTTCGGAATTCGAAAAGGCAGAACCTGCGTTCCTGGTGAATGAAGACGGCCCAACATTCAACATACCGATGGTCGAGCTGGGGTCTGCCACTTCTCTGATCTTTATCGACGGGGTGTTGGAGCGTGCGCACAGGTACGTTAGATCGCGTCACTGTCGTTACGCTTTGTCTGATTCGTTGCCAGGGCCCGCACCCGGGAACTTCCTGGACACTATCCCTTCGTCGTGCAGAAATCGTTCATCGCGGAATTCACAGTCAAGTGGCAAGCGCCAGCACAGGTGCTTTGTCGCGTCGTCCACAGCACGCTCGCACAGCATGTCAAGGCCCTCATCACTCATCACTTCTCGTCGTTTGGCCAGGGCGGGCTGGAGCAACGTGTAACGTGCGTTTCCTAATCCTCATCGCCGCGCTTAGCTGACCCCCGCCAGGATCCTTGTCCAGGACTACATGAACCAGCGCGCCGAGGCCGCACAAGCACTCATCGCCAAGCTCATCGCGCTCGAGACCGACGGTCCTCTTACACTCAACGAGCATTACCTCAAGGATTACAAGGCCAAATTCTTGACGTATTACAAGGCCGCTCGCGAAAAACAGCAGAACCCCGTCCTTGCGCAGGCCATCAAGACCTTCAAGCCCGGCCAGGCTCCGGTGCTTGACAGCCACAATCGACCAGTCCCCCCGACGGGCATTGCACAGGCGTTGAGTGGGCTCGCGGGTGTCGGGCTCAGCGCAGTGTCGGCACAGGATCTCGTGAAACTACTCCCCCCGGATCGAATGGACGCCGCCTTGAACATTATGGCGGACGTTCGCGCGTACTTCCAGGGTGCGTGTGTGCGAATAGATTTCCCCTTCCTCATCACTTCTCGATACTTGTGCTGATAATCCGTGACTTTTAGTGGCGTACAAGCGTGTCGTCGACAATGTCCCGCTCGCCATCGATCACGAACTCGTCCGCGGCGTTGGGCGCGAGCTGCTTCCGGTGCTCTATCGCGGCCTCGGGGTTAACGGCCCGGATGGGTTGCGTATTTCCCGCGAGCTCGGGCAAGAGAGTCCCAGCCTCGCCGGGAAACGCGAGGAGCTGCGCAAGAGGCTGGAACGTTTGGAGTCTGCCAGTCGCGAGTTGATGTGCGTGGGGTTATGAAAAATGTACTGTACGCGCTGATTATTCCTTGGGTTGAAAAAATGTAGTGTCGGTTGTAACCGGTAACCGTAGTCAAACCGTAGTCGTAGTACTTTCCATCTTGAACAATTCTAGTTTTTGACATATTTGAATGATGGCTTTTAATACAACCACCCATCCTCCAGCAGCGACCGTCGAAACATGATTCGTGTCCTGACTGAAGTTAACACTTCATCTTATCTAATCTGTTCGCATCAGAATGTGAATCAATAATGCAGCTGGCAGCGCTATCTTGGCGTCTCCCCAGATGCCTCAAGACTTCAGGTTGATGAACTCCAGCTTGGCTTGACGTGGATCTGCTCCCTGGATGTCGTTCCCCGCTATATGATGCCGCGCAGCTGTGACTTGTACCCCGAATCGTTAGATCATCCCGGACTCTTCGCGGCCTCACTCGCCTGCTCTGAGGCTGCAATCGCACTCGTGTGAGTTACCGAATACTGCCACAAATAGGGGTACGCGTATCACTGACCTGACACATATTTCTGCAGGACTCTCAGACTGCGGCCGATTGATTGGCGCAAGGTTGTTTGTTTGTTTACCCTGCGCAAGTTCTACCCTTCCACGTCTTCCTTTTGATCGTCCAAAGCAAGTCCACCGGGAAGTATTCGTCGTAAGCCATCTTTTCGGAATACCACTCCCACTTGATTTTATCTAGCTCGCTGAAACCTTCACGCAGGAGTTTCAGCTGCGTGAGTGCTGCGGTGAAACATGTATTTGATCACAGTCTCTCGCTTCTTTCTTTATCCACGAGTTAGAATTGATCAAAAGTCTGTCTGGAGAGACGAGACTGGCTTCTTTAGGCCATCCATGCGATGCCGGATAATTCCCACGTGGCTACCCGATTCTTGCGACTGAGAATGCCACTTGAATAGAAGTTTCGTGCACGGTGCATGCTTTTAGATTCACTCCTGCAGCTCAATGGTTCGTCTTTTCTGCGTTTCATAACTAGTTTTGGCTCAACGGGCCGTGTTTCTGAAGTAAAAGTTGAATCGATGACGTTTTGCAGGAAACCCTTGGGTAACCCGATTTATAATAGGCTTCCTCGTCGGATACTAAAGTCTCCCATTGGACCGAATGGAAGGGCGAGTGGAACAGCAGACAGATCGCCTTCCACCAAGGTTCATGATATGCACGCGCGCAACGAGATCTTTCTTAATTCTTTCAGTACTTTACTGAGGAATCAGGCCACAAAACGTGGACGGAGGAACCACGACTGGTTCACGTTTTTTGGATAACAACGCCTTCTCCCATTTGCAGTTGATCTCAGCACCTAGGAAGCGAATCTCTTTAGTTTCGGACCGGATCTCTTGGACTGGTTCGATTTCTTTGGTTTACCGCTTTTAGTGTTCGAAACAATTTCAAAACAAAAGAAGAACAGGAACCTGCGTCTGCCAAGTCAGTAACTACATATTTAATGGCTGCTACCCTGTGTCTGTAATTACTCGAGACCAGCGCAGTCGATGGCCGGCGGAATGGGATTGGACTGTATTAGGTTCAGGTCCGTCGGATTTCTCAAGAGGTGCTCGATCTCTGGATCACGGCCTTGCTCCCACGACACCCCCCCCCCCTGGAAAAGGAAATTCCATCAATTCCACTATCTCGCAGCGCTCAGCGTGCCATAAAAGCTCCCTGGCTGTTCTAAGGCCTCCTATAACCTGACTTACTCACATCCTCAATGGTTTGACTTTGGGTCGAGGGTTGAATCTGCATATTGCATGTTTTAGGTACACACAGTCTCGGAATCAAGTAGTTTATCATAGTCAAATGTTAAAATTTGTGAGCATACAGATGCACAAGATACATGTTACATTCAAAATGAAGTTGAACAAATTAATTGGTAGTAGCTGATGCAGCCTCTGCTGGAGACAAGGCGTAAAATGCCGGGCCACGCCGAGATCAATCACCTCGCTTACTTGACACATCAGAGGCCAGGATCCAGAGATCGATCACCTCTTGGGATTTCTTTGCACATCCGCATGAGGCGTGCATTGTATTTATGCCTTATGTATATATTCGATTCTGCGGCTGTGCGGAAACACAGTCAGAATCCCAGCACTCAGTTAACTGGGAGTCTTCCGCAGTTCGGCCTGGATGAGCGGCTGCGGCGGCAAAGCGCAGCGATTCTGATCAGTAGATTGTTGATTCCGAACACTCTATATAATATTTGGAAGGAATAAGATGGGACGCAGTGACACAGTATCGTGCTGCGAGTCTTTGCATATCTGCCAGGTCCAATAGAGATGAGTGCTTAACCGTCTTGCAGGAATAACGATACCCTACCCTTACTGTTCAATTGCCGCCATTTCAGTTCGAACAAGCAATGTCCGGCGTTACGCCGATCTTCTGCCGCTCTCTACAGCTTCCTATGCATCCGGGAATCCCGGAGGGGACCTTTCGCCGTCGTTGGTGATCTTATGGAATATACTGAACGTACTGACAGAGAAGGCATAGATCCGAAGGACCATTGAATAATATAAAAGCCTCCTTTCAGTGGCCTTGAGCCCTCAACACAGTCCAAGTGACTGTCACTCAATGTGCACAACTACTATGGCTTTCTTCAAACTGCTTACGGTGCTCTCAGTCGTAGTCGCGGCCTCCGCTGCATCGATGGTTCTCCACGAGCGACGCACTGCCGTTCCCTCTGGTTTCGTCCGTCGTGGAGCAGCCCAGCGGCACGTTGGTCGCGCTGGTCTATGTATTAATATCACACCGGTCGATGTTGATCACCTGCATATACTTTGTGTGGAGCCCCGACCTCGTGCGACTTGGTTTTGTTGTGTGTGTTGTTGGTGGATGGATATCTGCTTTCATGTGTTCACGCCGACCTCGCGTTTCAACGACAGTTGACGATCTCTCAAACACGCTTCTCGCCAAAGGGATTCGTATCTCCGTCATCTTATTGCGAGCGAAGCGAGCAATTATCCAGCTAAGGGCAGAACCGTGCGGAAAACAACTACAAATTCTGCGTAACATTTGATGGCAAAAAATGAATGCCTCTAATTCACTCAAATCGTCTCAAGCTCCTTAGATATTGGGAAATATGTGTTCTAGAACATATATCTATGAGCCAGTGAAAAATTGGATTCGTAGCTAAAGATCTGAAAGACTTTGAGTCGCAAGCCTTTTGCCAGTGGCATTGCCATCATGACTCACTCGATCACGTGAGTGCATTTCAAATCATATCGCACTACTTGGACTCGAAGCGAGCACTCGGCGCGGCCGCGGATCCTTTATCTAATCCGTCTCCCTTGGGTCTTCGGTGCCAGCTCACCTTGAGCTGCTCCCTCGATGTCGTTACCTTACCATATGACGCCGCGCAGCCGTGGCTTGTACTCCGAATCGTTAGATCTTCTTGGACTCGCTCGCCTGGTTTGAGCGGTGGCCTGCAATCATACAGTTACTATTTCTGCAGGACTTTCAGATTGAGATTGGTGGGGATATTGGTGCAAGCTTGCCTTTTGCCTGCCCTGCCCAAGTTCTAATACCCTTTAGTGTCTTCCTTTTAATCGTTCTCTAAAGCAAGTCTACCGGCAAGTATTCGTCGTAAGCTATCTTTTCGACATACCGCTCACACCTGATGCCATTTTTCAATCTGACGCCCTTGCCACTTAATTCTTTCTGGCTCGCTGAAACCATTTTCCGCTGTGCGAGTCCTGCGGTGAGACATATATTTATTCCAAGCATAAACTGTAAACTTACTGGATTTCCGTTTAAGATTCTAAGCAGCAAGCAATCAACGCGTCGCATGCCACTGGGCGGCCTATTAAGCGCTATTTCACGCTTCTTTCTACCATCCGTGCGATGCCGGATGATTCCCCGCATGGCTACCCGGTCCTTGCGGCTGGAAATGCCACTCAGAAAGAAGTTTCGTCCAAGGTGCATGTTTTCAGATCGACTCCTCCAGTGGAATGGTTCGTCTGTTTGAGTTTCGTCAATAGTTCGACTCAACGGGCCGTATTTCTGAAATAGAAGTTGTTTCGACGACATCATGCAGGTAACACAATTTACCTTGGTCTTCACCGTCGGATAGCAACCTCTCTCGGCGGACGGGTTGGAAGAATGGATGGAATAGCAGACAGATCGCCTTCCCCATGGGTCCGTGGTATGCACGCGGGCAACGATATTTTTTCCCATTGCTTCTGCTAACCTTTGTCGAGAAATTAGTCCCTGAAACGTGGCTGGCGAATCCACGGCTGGTTCACGTTTTTGTATGACAACGCTGGCCTGAATCGTCACATCTCCTCTGAAGCCAAGTCCTGGAAAATGTGGTCTGCCTGTGAACCCGCTCCTTTGGCAGTTGGCATCTCAGAACATAGGACGTGAATCTCGTTAGTTTTGAACTGGACCTTCCAGGGCATCTTGAACTGATTTGATTTCCATGGTTTACAGCTTTCATTGTTCGGAACAATTCCAAAGAACAAACAAGGACGGGAATCTGCGTCGGCCAATTCAGTTCCATCTTCTTTAACTGCGTACATAACGGCTGTACCATGCGTTTGTCATTGTTCGGGACCGATGCCGTCGATGGCCGGGGGAACGGACTGAATTGTATCGGTTCGTCAGATTGTTTTGCACATCGGCAATCCTAACCATGTGGCATTCACTGTATTCATGTCTTATATTTGGATTCGATTCTGCCGCTGTGCGGAGAAACACGATCAGAATGACCCAACACTCAGCTAACTACTGGACTTGGGAGTCTTCCCCGCAGTTCGCGGTGCTGCGGCTTCCACAATAAAGCGCGACAAATCTGATTGGATTGTTGATTCCCGACACTGTATTATATTCATTGTCGAGCGCGCAAGAAGGAGATACCACCAAGTAAGATGGGACACAATGAGGTGATATTCGTGCTGTGAGTCCTTGCATATCTGCGAAATCCAATAGGGACGAGTCACTGCATTCAAGCCCCTGATCGGCAGAGGCTGCCGAGCTTTGCCGCCATCGGACGCGCTGTGCCTACCTTACGCGACAGGGTCTGCCGAGAAGGGTCTGCCGCGTGCTGCCGCCATCGGTCGCGGCGGGGGCGGCCAACCCCCGTCGCCCTAGCCTACCTCCTCTTCCGACCACGGCGCCGTCCCTAATCTCTGCCATTCGGGCTGCCTGGCCAGCAATAGAGAAATACCGCTGACCTTGAAGCACATGGGAATATTTAGCTCATATGGGAATCGTCTTAGCAACCGATTGATTTGCGTGACACTGATTTTGAGGGCGCTCACAGAAATGATGTCTTTGGCCAATGAGCACAAACGGCCGCTCAACGGCCTCTCAAGCAACTCAGCAGTGTCAGAGGGTACATCAACGTAGTGCTCCGCAAAAATTGCTCATGAGCAGGCCATGTCGGCGATATCGGCTGAGTGACGTCACACGGTCGGCAAAGATGGCGCGAAGGATCTGGAGTTGATGTGGAGCATGCTTCCGTCGACAACCCCCAGCTCCGAGCGCCTTGACTAGGACTCCGCGCCCGGTAATTGCACATCAGGTAGACGTAGGGAGGCCACCCGCGGCGGACCACGTCGCCCTCGGGTCTGCCGCGCTCAGCCGCGGCGCGGCGGACACACCCTCTGTCGCCTAGGGGCCTGAATGCAGTGAGTGCTTAACCGTGCTTGCATAAATAACGATTCCCTCCTCTTACCGTTCAATTGCCGCCATTTGAGTTCGAACAACAGATCAACAGAATTTCTCGATGTCCGGCGTTATGTTAAGCTTCTTCCGCTCTCTACAGCTTTCTTTGCATCCGGGAAAACCGGAGGGGACCTTTCGCCGTCGTGGGTGATCTTATGAAATCACTGAACATACTGAAGGAGAAGGCGTAGATCCGAAGGACCATTGAATGGTTTAAAAGCCTGGGCTCTCAGGAGCCTTGAGCCCTCAATACAGTCCCTTCGAGTGTGCACAACTACCATGGCTTTCTCCAAACTGCTTACGGTGCTCTCAATCGTAGTCGCGGCCTCCGCCGCATCGATGGTTCTCCACGAGCGACGCACTGCCGTTCCCTCTGGTTTCGTCCGTCGTGGAGCAGCCCCCGCCAACGAAATGATTACCTTGCGTGTTGGGCTGAAATCTAACGATGCCGCCGGTCTGGAGGCCAAGCTAAGATCTGTTTCCAGTCCTGGAAGCTCTGACTTCCGGCAATGGTTGTCGATGGACGACGTCCGTGCATGCATCTTGAACTCTGTCTCCGATACGGCTGACGAACAGTTTGCAGGTCAAAACCTTTACTGAGCCATCCGCCGACACAGTCTCGGCTTTCGACGCTTTCGCATCTGCGAATGGCCTGGTCCCGACTGTGATATCTCCGAATCGGGATTGGGTTTCAATTACTCTCCCAGTTTCCAAGGCGAACAAGCTCTTTGCTGCAGAGTTCGATGTCTTTACCCACCCCTCCCTCAAAGACTCGATTACGCGCACACTCTCCGTATCACTGCCGTCCGAGCTGGTTGGGCACGTCGACGTGATCCATCCCACCACAGCATTTGTCGTCCCGAACACTCGTCTGGTGCCCCCGGGGCGCCAAATTAATGCGCGTGGGCCTGCCGCATCGTGCAACTCGAGCGATCCCTCGAGCGTCGTGACTCCAACCTGCTTGCAAGAACTATATGGCATTCCCACCACTCCCGCTACCCAATCGTCTAATACTCTCTTGGTCACTGGGTACGAGGACGAGTGGGCCCAGAGTGCAGATCTCGCTGTGAGTAACTCAAAAACTTGCTCGAAAAAACCACTGATGCCTCTTGTAGCAATTCCTGAAACTTGTGCGGCCAGACATACCACCTTCCACGACGTTCACGCTCTTGACCACCGATAACGGAACGAACCCTCAAAGCCCGGGCGATGCTGGATTCGAAGCTAACCTGGATATCCAATATACTGTCGGTGCGTTTCTCCTGTATGAGGATAGCCTCGCACATTTACTAAGAAATCTAAATCTTTAGGTATTGCGACCGGAGTACCCGTCGAATTTCTCTCTGTCGGTGGACCGCTCACGATAGACGACTTCCCTGCCGCTCTTTTTGACACCACCACCTTTGTCGACGGCATCGCCAACCCCCCAACGGTAATGACAACATCTTACGGTTTTACAGAATCATTTTTCGGACTCAGTGTCGCGACGTATGTAAATTATGTCGCCAGAGAAGCTATTTCTTGACGCGGTCCTCCCTTGTAGCAAAATCTGCAACGGATACATGGCGCTTGGGGCACGCGGAATTTCCGTCGTATTTGCGTCCGGGGATGTCAGTTCCTCAACATTGATGCGCCAAGGCAACACTGACGTGGGTTTTAGGGTGGTGTGCGAGGAAACCACGATTCTACTGACGTGTGCACGAACAACACGTTTATGCCTGTCTTTCCAGCTTCCTGTCCATGGGTAACCTCCGTGGGCTCGACGCAAGGATTTGCCCCGGAGAAAGCCATCAACTTTACTGGCGGTGGATTTTCCAACTTCTTCCCCACAGCGTATTACCAGACTGCAGCGGTCGATGGATATCTGGACACTATCCCGGAAGATTTTGCAGGGACCTTCAACAAGACCGGCCGCGGATACCCAGATGTTTCGCTGCAAGGATGGAATTTCCAAATGGTGGCCGACGGCGAAGTAATCCTTGAAGGAGGGACCAGTGCATCGGCGCCAACTTTTGCGTCAATCATTGCCCTGATTAACGATCGCCTCCTGGCGGAAAACAAGCCGGTCCTGGGATTCCTTAATCCCTTCCTCTACTCAAAGGCATCGTCGGCGTTCACCGACGTAACTACCGGCCACAACTCGGGCTTTGTGTGTCCCGCGTCTTCTGTGAGTCGCGCTCATTATTCTCGCTTTGAGTTTCGCGGGTTTACGTCCTTCCAGGTCGCTTTCGATGCAGCGGTGGGCTGGGATCCTCTCAGTGAGTGAGCCAACCATTTCCAGATCATACCTAACAGTCAATCAGCTGGGTTTGGGACGCCAATCTTCCCCAAACTCCTCGCTGCCGCATTGGCCTAGGAATTTTAGTTAAATGCTCAAAGGGCTGCTTCAATCGTTCTCGGATTTCTCTCCATTCCTTAGCAAATGTGGTAGAGTGTGTATCTACTTTTTGCAATCGTCATTATCCCATACTGGAGGAGAACCAAGTCCTACGCTTCAACCGCCACTTCCCTCACGCCCCAATGTCAGGTCACAAAGATTTTGTTCATAAGATGGAATGTGTATCTATGCCTCTGCAACGTCTACCCAACATCCACCCCGATGACATTTCGCAACGATCTAGTGGATCGGCCTCTCAGTTACAGTGGCAAAAAGATCTGCCCCATAAGAGGGATGGCGAATAGCATCCATTATCGTGAGACTCGAGTCTGGTTCATAGATATACGGTTCTAATTCCGGTATATCCATTGCCAAGGTAAGATCACAGGAATAAAGAAGCGCTAGTAGTCCATACACATCCTAGCTTCGGCTGGATGTCCGGGAGGACCGGCAGGCGCCAGCAACGGGTTCGATTCCCCGACGAGCGCATCTCGATGAAATGTCCATTTTTTCGTCTATCGGAGTTTGCGGATAACTTTGGCCCTTATGAGCTCACGTATTCTGACAACGATGAGGGGAGTTTGGTGTGGTGGACGGCGAAGCGGCCTGGCGGAGCCACTCGTACGTTGGTTGAACTAATGCGCATCCGCGGCGATCTACGAGCGGGGTTCGATTCCCCGGTGGCTATTATTTCGAATGCGGCAAACGTTCTTTTTGTCAAAACCTCCCTGAAGTTTGGATGTAACGATTCTCTGATGATTCGCGAGGCGCATTGAGGGCCTGAGGCGACAGGAACGTGAGAGAGGTTGACCACAGGGAGTTCGAGGCTGAGTCCGAGTTTCTAAGTAATTTCAACCGCTCACCAATTGTTCAGGTCTGTTACAAGGCGGACCGAAGGTCAACGGACTTCCGAAGTCAACCTGTTTCCTCAGTCGTGGGTAAGTCCTGGTCAGACAATCATCTATGCCATAAGGCTCCATGCGAATTGTATTGATCTGCAAACGGGTGATTAGCGTCTACCGCCGTTCATTTTCTGCCGGCATCGTGGGTGTGGCTCGAATCGGTTCCAAACCCAAACGGAACGAAGCTCAGTCCCAGCCCTCTATTTTTTTGAACCGGACGGTTCTTGCTGAGGTTAAACTCTCCCCGAAAGGTCTCCTCCAGCCAAGAGCCGACGGTTCGCGCGATGTTGAAATTGGCAGATGATTGATCACACGATCGGCACACGTGATAGGAGGGTTTGGATAAAACTGCTCGCGCATCGGCGCTCCCCCGCCTTGCCCCCGCCTTGTCCTCATCATGTCCACCGACGCCCCGTTGCACTTTGACGACGAGTACCGCATCGCAAAGGATGAGGCTGTGAGGGAGATGACCATCAATGCCAAGGTGCGCTTGTGTGCGTCCTCCGCCCCGTGGTTGTTTCGCTCAAGTTTTTTCTGGAATTGTTCTTTGTTTTCCGTCGCTTTTGTGGGATTTGAATCGGGCGTACATGATGTTTAGCTGGCGACAGACAAGGAGCACAAAATGTCGCTGATGCAGGGCCTGCGGCTATATCCCAAGGCAATCGCATGGAGCATCCTCATCTCGACCTGCATCTGCATGGAGGGCTACGACGTTTGCCTCCTCTCCAACTTCTGTGCGTTCTTCCCCTCCTTCTTACCCAAATCTCATCTCATCCATTCAACCCAACCAGACGCCTTCCCCCAATTTAACGCCAAATACGGCAAACAGCTGCCCGACGGGACCTTCCAGGTCCCCGCGCCGTGGCAGGCTGGGCTTTCGAACGGCGCGAACGTCGGCGAGATCCTCGGGCTGTTCTTGAACGGGTGGGTGTCCGAGCGCTTCGGGTACCGCTACACCGTCATGGCGTGCCTCATCTGCCTCATCGGGTTCCAAACGATCTTCTTCACAGCGCAGAATGTGGTCGATCTGCAGATTGCGGAGATCCTGTGCGGGGTGCCCTGGGGAGTGTTCCAAACGCGTACGTGGCTTTCTTTACTTCGTTGCTTCCTCCTTGCGATTTCTCGCGCTGCCTGCCTCTAACTATTTATTTAATTCCACCGCAGTAACGATCACCTACGCCTCCGAAGTCGCCCCCGTCGCGCTCCGCGGCTACCTCACCACCTACGTCAACTTCTGCTGGGGACTCGGCCAGACCATCGGCATCAGCGTCATCAAGTCCATGCTCCCGCGCACGGACGAGTGGGCCTATCGCATCCCCTACGGCCTGCAGTGGATGTGGCCCGTGCCCCTCTTCGTGGGGATTGCGCTAGCGCCGGAGTCGCCGTGGTGGCTGGTACGAAGGGGAAGGGTGGAGGAGGCGAAGCGGAGCGTGGAGCGGCTGACGAGCAAGGGAAGGCAGGAGAAGGCGGGGGAGGAGTTTGATGTGGATGAGACGATCGCGATGATGCGGCATACGACGATGCTGGAGGAGAAGATTACGAGGGGCGCGACGTATTTGGATTGTTTCAAAGGGCATGATCTGAGGAGGACGGAGGTGTGTTGTTAGCGCGTTTTTTCGTTTCTCTTCCTCTGGATTTTCGAACTGATTTATGGGAGAGATCGTATGCATGGTGTGGGCGATGCAGAATTTGGCGGGAAACTCGTTCACAGGGTATTCGACGTGCGTTACAATTCGTTTGCTGTCTTTTTCCCTTTCTTGTTTCCTAATCCCCCTGCGCACCCCTCCCCGCCGCTCGCTGACGCTCGCCCAGCTACTTCCTCGAACAAGCCGGCCTCGCGCCCGACAAGTCGTACGACTTTGCCCTGGGCCAATACGCCATCAACTGCGTCGGCGTGTTCGGCGCGTGGTTCCTTATGTCGCGGGGCGGTGCGTTTTTTTTTTTCGGTTCATCAACTTCAAGGGATAGAGACTGACTTCGTTTTGCGTCTCATTCAATTCCTTTTCGTTGCTGCGATACAATTTTCTCTCGACACAACGCGACGACATGACGTACCCAACACACCGCGCGATTATGCCCACAACGCAATGACAACACAGTCGGCCGCCGCGCGCTCTACCTCTACGGCCTCATCGGGCTCTGCACGATTCTGCTCTGCCTCGGGTTTTTGGGGCTGGCGCCAGAGAGGCATCGCGATAGTGTGCGTGTTTTTCTTTGCGTTGGGTTTTCTTCCGCTCCCTTCCTGCCCGTTCGGGTGGCTCGCACGTCTCCACTACGATATACGCCCTTTCCCTTCGCTCCGAAACACAAACGCAAAAGCTAACACATACCCGCAGGCTGCCCTCGCCACGGGCGCGCTCATGCTCGTCTGGGCGGGCATCTACCAGTGCACCGTCGGCACTGTATGCTATTCGCTCGTCGGCGAGCTGAGCACGCGGCGGCTGAGTGTCAAGACGGTGGTGCTGGGGCGGAATTTGTAGTATGTGGTTTTCCTTTTCTTCCTCCTCGCTCCCTTCGCTAACCCCGCCCAGCAACGTCGTCGGCATCATCTGCTCCGTGCTCACGCCGTACATGCTCAACCCCGGCTCCTGGAACTGGGGCAACTACACCGGCTTCTTCTGGGGCGGGATCTGCGCGGGGTGTGTGGTGTATACTTATTATCGGGTGCCGGAGGTGCGTTGTATTGTGTTTTTTCCCCTTCCCCTTCTTTCTCCGGCCGGGACTCGGGCTGTGCCAGAGGAAGAGAACGAGACAAGACGAGACGCACGGGCGGCTCCCTCGCCTGCCCACTCTTTGACGCCTGACGCTGATGCTGACCACCACCCGCCCACAGCCTCAAGGCCGCTCCTTCGCAGAGCTCGACCTGCTCTTCGAAAAGGGCGTTAGCGCGCGCAACTTTGCGAAGACGCGTGTGGATGTGTTTGGAGATGAGGTTCGTGTGCACGGCGGCGAGAGCGAGAAGGAGAGGAGGGAGACGGAGGAGAGGGATGAAAAGACGGCTTGACGAAGATATGATTTAATGAATGGAGGATTATGTACGTCTTGAGTAATTCGGGTGCGAACTCCAAGCATAGGACTTGAATTCAGACGATCATTTAATTGCGTGCGATGTTCCGTTTATGTCGCCGCAAATGTATGTATAGTTCAACTCCGTCGTGTTCGATCTCTACTATGTGCACATGCAGTCCTTCTACCTTCTCGACAAAATTTGAGATGACCGTCGACCCACCCCATGCACCTCTGTCCCATCTACCGGGAATTTTGATATTTGTGGTTAGGCATCGAAAGTAAAGATATTTCGCTGTCACCCCCGGAGCTACTTGGTTGGCCATCCAACTGAACCATGAACATACCGGCTCTGCGTAGGTTCTCCACACTCGGATCGTCGACATTCGAGACTCGTTGGAGAAGTTCCGAATGGATTGACCGCTGCGAGAGCCAGAACGACTGCAATATTCCAATAGTATTGATGGGAGAGCGTTTCGGCGCCCGAGTCCCTAGGTCGGTTCTATCCATGGGGTGTTTCAGTCCAGATTGACGGAAAGTCATCAGGTAGGACAGAAACAGCATTATCAGCGAGATGGCAAAACAAGGCACCACCTGGAATCAATATGTTCACGGGTATGCAGTCTAAGGTGTTCGATTGCTCACGGATATCAAGTTGATCTGTGATGGAGTTGGACTCAGTTAAGCCTAGGGTTGTACTTTTAGTTTGAAACTGAGAACATACGTTGAGACGACCGATAGCTCCGGTTCTTGTGACATCCACTGCGCCGCGGACACCTTGAACAAACATAGTTTGCGGGTCCGATTGACGATACCGTCCGTGTTGGGCGCCCCAATACACCGCCGCCGTCATGCTCCCCATTACGTTCTCCAGCTCGTGCAGGGCGATGTCTGTTAGATTCCGCTCCCGCAGCTCGAGGCGGTCTCCGATGTATCTGAATCACGCCAAGATTAGATTCGACAGGCGGTAGCGTTAAGGAATGTCGCACTGGGTAACGAGGTTGGTTATATCGACTTGGCCGCAGTAGCTTACGGTACCAGTCTCGCTGGGATAGTTCCAGCACGACCAGCCCGCGGGATTGAGCGTAGGGGCGTACTGCGCATAATAATAAATAAGGGTCCACTTCACTCAACGTCAGTAACTTGTCTTTCGGTAAACAAGATGTGCCACTACCCCATCGATGAAGATATCCTGGACAGCCAAAACGGTACCATCCGTTTCAATATCATGCTCGTCAGACAGCCGTGCCCACGGCTCCCATTTTGAGCTAGTCTTCCTCGCCACGTCGACCTTTGGCAGGCGCGTCGTTGCGTCGATGTCGACGGTGTGATTGTGCACCGACATTGAGCAGCCGAATACTTGTAGATCTCTGGGCCGCTCGGCAGAGCTCGAAGCTGTATCGCAGAGCGTCAGTGTGTGAAAACCGATAGGTAGGTCGTGCAACGAACCGATGGTATTTGGAAGGGCTAAAAGCGATCCTTGACTTCCCAGTGAGTCCGTGACTGTGAAAGATGAGTAGAATAGGGTGCTGCGACCCTAATTTCACATTATGAGCCGGCTGTCGTGTCATGGTAATGAAAATTGACGTGCCAGTGGTTGCGACGTGGAGTTGTCTCCGAGCCCCTGTCCCTGCGCAATAATGACAGAGTTTATCTGGCGGTAATCTGCCAAAATATCAGAGTTTCGCATTCGAGACACGTCGAAGTCACTTTCCTAAAGGATGTGAATAATAGGAGAAGTTGTACTGAGTGTCCTGAGAGGCATAAGTAGCCTCAACAACGGTGTAATTGACGGGTGGGGGCCCTAGCTCATCGTCGGTTTCAGACAGAAAGTCGTTAACGACACCACCAGTCCGCGCATTCGGAAGATATCCGCAAGACACGTTAAATGACACAGCCGGGACCGAAACATCGCCAATCCCGTCCCAGTTATCAAGGACCGTGTAGAGTGTGGAATTGTAGAGCCCCGGTGTCTGGGAAGGATGGAGGTCGGCAAGGAGGGGGAGCAGTGTGTTTGGAGTCATCCAGTTGTACTGGAAATCGTCTCCGACCAAGGTGAAGTTGGGATAAGCCATGGTTCCAGCGGCGCTAGCAGTTTGTTCAGCAAGCTGCAGTTTGATTGTGGTCGGAAAAATAATGTGTATGATTGCAATACAGGCCAAATAGACGGTCACGGCCCCTGTGCCTGGGACAGACGCGGGGATCGCGAGCTGGCGCCAACAGTTGACAAGGGCAGCACCAAGTCCTGACCAAGACGACGTGATATCGTGGATGGCGGTCAAAGTCTGATACGAGGTGACGGCGCGATGTAGTGCAATCTGCTGCGTCACAAGCACAAGAAGCAACACTTAGATTAAGTTGCGACACGCTCCGGGTGATCCCGGAGTGATGTGATCGCAAGCTGTGCTCCCAGCCCCTGGCACCTTCTTGAGCGGAAGCAAACCGTTCTCGGTCAATAATCTATGCTCTGCTGCTATCCAACTTCGAGGCTGTAAACACTTAGTGGGGAATCAATTTCCGGACTTGATACAATCTTTGCGCGCGCAGGACCTTTCGCAAAACAGAAAACCCGAACACATCGCTGGGATTACGGTACTACCTTGTCTCGCCAACGCACGCTAATCAACGCCTCTCGCTTGCGGCGTGTCTCGGCGTGTCCCAGCAAGAAAACTGTCCTTAGATTCTTATGGGACACGCCATTTCTCGCAGGGCCGCTGGCCCACAGCGTGTCCCATGGAAAACTCGATCTTTTCTTCCATGGGACACGCCGCCCGATTATCTAGTCGTTATCTCACTGGGCCGCCCCATCTAATCTCTCAGGTTCTATCTGACGGCGTGGGACGCGTCGTTGCCACGAGCGCGTTTGGTTCTGCTCCTCCACCCTTTCCCTACTCTCAGCTGCAAAGACGGCGCATTGCGACGTCTTTGTGGCATGAAGTGGATGCCCAACCCATGGTCAGCAATCCTCTTCGTGTCGGGACGTATGTCCATGCTTTTCCTTTCCTTTTTAAAAACATAACTGATATGCTTTGAATACAGGTAATTTGGGTTCATCGGCTCTGACGCCCGCCCACTCACGTCTGCTGCTGCCTCCCACCACCCTTCACTTCGTCCGCCTGCTGCGCACACCGTGCACACCACCACCTCATGCAGGCACGTTATGATAGCACGCCAGAACGGCGCCGACTTGCGCATGGCACCTGCTTCGACATCCAACGCTGCTGCCGCCGCTGCACAAGTCCGTCGCCGACGCATACACTGCTGTGTGCGCGCCGCTTTTCACTGTGTCTGTCTCAATGTACCGCCGCTCCCAAAGGTATGTAGGCACGCGTTCCAATCATGTCCAAGAAATTGAATATCTGCTTCTTAGCATTATTCCCTGTGGATACCCCACTGCAGAGACAGTGCGGCGAGTTTACAGATACTCGCCCCCAGCGGTCTGCTTCCCCGCCGTTGCCCGTCCTCCACCTCCGCTCTACCGGGCTGTGCATCTGCAACGGCGGCAGCCCCGGCGCGCCCGTGTGCCCGCATGTGCGTGCGCAGCGTTATTGTGGAGAGCGGGGCTCACAGGCAGCGGATGCCCCCGCCTGCCCCTACCCTGGAATCGGTGCAAGCACGCTCGGCTGGCCGAACTCGTCCCGCCGCACATTGCCCATGCCCATGCCCGGGGACATCGAGCGTCCCGCCCCGCTCCCAGTCGCGGCTCCACTCCGGGCTTCTGCGCACGTACACGTGCTGGCTCGATGATGCATGGGACTGCGGGCGTGGGGAGCCCTTCGCGCTCGAGGAGGAACGCGTCGAGGTCGTGCGAGGTGACCCACCCCGCTCCCAGTCGCGGCTCCACTCCGGGCTTCTGCGCGCGTACGCGTGCTGGCTCGACGATGCATGGGACTGCGGGCGTGGGGAGCCCTTCGCGCTTGAGGAGGAACGCGTCGAGGTCGTGCGAGGTGACCCACCCCGCTCCCAGTCGCGGCTCCACTCCGGGCTGCTGCGCGCATACGCGTGCTGGCTCGACGATGCATGGGACTGCGGGTGTGGGGAGCCCTTCGCGCTCGAGGAGGAACACGTCAAGGTCGTGTGAGGTGACCCACCCCGCTCCCAGTCGCGGCTCCACTCCGGGCTGCTGCGCGCGTACGCGTGCTGGCTCGACGATGCGTGGGACTTTGGGCGTGGGGAGCCCTTCGCGCTCGAGGAGGAACACGTCGAGGTCGTGCGAGGCGACGCTGGGCGACCGCCGGTGCCCGTGCGTGTGCCCGTGTGTGCGCTCGGGCGACCGGCGGTGGGCCTGGGGCTGGAGGTGGAGGTGGAGGCAGACAGCAGCTGTACACACACCCCGCCTCTCTGTCACCGGCCAGTTTCCCGGGTCGAGGTGCGGCTGGTGCTAGCATCTCTCCGGAAGACGCTGGCCGCGGATGCCCCGCTCGTCTGTCCACTACACACCCACACACCCCGCTCGTCTGTCGTAGCTGTGCCCCCAGACGCAGTGCCGCACCCGCCCTCCCATCATCGCGCACCCCCGTCTTCCCACCTGCTGCCCCACACGTCCGCACGAACCCCCCACCCAGACGCGCATGCTCGTCGAACGCGTGCATGCGCTCACTGGGGGAGGCCCACCCCCGATTGCCCCACCATTGGGGCCCATGCTCACGCACCCCGTAGCCGTGCCCCCCGACACAGCTCTGTTGTCCGTCGTAGCCGTGCCCCCCGACGCCGCGCTATCGTCCGTCGTAGCCGTGCCCCCCGACGCCGCGCTATCGTCCGTCATAGCCGTGCCCCCCAACACCGCGCTATCGTCCGTCGTAGCCGTGCCCCCCCGACGCAGCACCGTACCCAACGCAGGCGCAGGGCTGCCCCACAACACCGACATGTACGAGCTCTTCGATCCCGTCGAAGAGCATGGGCTTTGCCACACCCGTCGCTGTGCGCATTCGGATTGTGCTCGATGTCCCACCCGCGCGCGAGCCTGCCGCCGCCGACCCGATCCTTCTCTGTGCAAGCGCGCTGCTTGGCGGGGTGCGCCGGGCGCGCGAGCTGCACGAGGAGGCTGGACAAGGTGCACAGCAGGCTGCCGCCGTTCTTTGCGCACAGCGCAGAGATGCTCGTGTCGTCACAGATGGTGTCCATGTCCACCAGCTGACGCAGGCCGGTTGTACCCTCGTTGCGGTGCAGCCGGCGGCTTGAGGTATGAAGGATCGTAGCAGGTGCCTGTGCACATCCTGCCGCCGAACGCGCACCCGCTCGTCTGTACGCCCCGCTGACCTGTCCATTGCCATCGCCTGTGCATGCCTCTCCTGTCCTTCGACTGTGCATGCCCCTTCGACCGCATGCACACCCCGCTCGTCCATACACACACACCGCGCGTGTCCGTTTACTACGCACACCCGACGCTGAGCGCAACCACTCTCCATCGAGCACACTGTGTGAAGTTTGTGCGCGGCAGCTCCGTCGAAGGTACGCAAGTGAAAATTTAAATTCAAAAAGATTCTGAAATCCTCCGCAGAGCTGCAGAAAACCCTGCGCGGAAGTCTAGAGACATGAAGCGGAGTAGACTCTGCGTCCTGTCTATCGACCACACGTGCACTCGCCATCGTTTGCCCACCCCGCTTCTCCGTCGCCGCGCTCAGCCGCCTCGCCTGCGCACACCTGTACAGCTGCTGTACGCACACCCTGCCCGCACGTCCAGCGCCGACGTACAACGTCCGGTCTGCACCCACATGTCGCCTGCACGTGCCCAGGACACGCCGGCCACAGACGCCCCGCTCGTCTGTCCACTACACACACACACACCGCTCTACTTGTGCAAGGGTGCACGGGTGCGCATGCCAGCATGTGCGTGTCGCGTCCGGGGCAGAAGCAGCACAGCGGCTGTGCTTGGAATTTGGTGCTGCCACCACGTATGCGGGTTCGAGACCCTCTGCATAAATTCATAGCGCTTAGATAGACATAGTATTCTAGTAAATCAAATCCTTTTCTCAAGTTCTTGCTGTCCAAATAAGGAAATGTGTGATCAAGTCATGAAACATTTTCGTCTCCTTAACCACCATATCCCTCAGCAAAATGCAAAGACTTCTGCCCACAGAGGAGGATGTGAGCCCCGTCTTCAACATTTACTCTTTTTTGCCTCACCTTGGATCATAGCTGGCTGCAGAAGCACATAAAATTGATCTTGAAGAAGAGGATTCACTGACACTTGCAGACCAAATTGATGCGCTCATCAACGAAGCTGTCCAGGACTTCCCCGACGAAGACGACATCGATTCTGCTGCAAAATATGCGGCAGAGATTGCGCGCGCCGTAATCAAGGATAAAACCCGCGAAGGGCATCTTCGGTGAAAGCATTCAAAAATTATTTTGTCACCGTATTTAACCACTTTGTAGTATCGTGAAGCACTACATTGCTTTCCACATGCGTAAGAACCCCGAGTGGGAGGCTATGAAGGTAAAAACCACAACACCAAGTGATATAACCGCCTTTATTATCCACAAATGCGGTGAAAAGGCAAAGGGGTGCGAGGGAAAGAAGGTGCTAGTTTCCTTCTCTGGTTATCTCCCATTGATGTGCCTTGCTAGTATGCGACTGCAGTGTCTACTCGTGCAGCTTTGACGTACTGGTATCGCACCGTACGCCCGAATGAGAGTGTGAGTGAGTGGAGAGTTGATACATTGACCCATCATTGGTAAAACCTTCATTTTTCTTGTGACGGTCTGTTTTTTTATCATTTATATAGCTATGGGCTCCCAACACGCTCTAGACATGTATCTGAGTCTATGACTGGCCTAGAGAAGACAAAAGCAAAGGCTGGTGAAGTCTCAACCTCTGCTCGAGCTCTGTCATTGCAGGACATGCACAATCTGTATGATCACTGTTTCAAACCGAATGCAAGTCCAGCACAAATGCGATGGGGAATTGTCCGCTATGTAAGCCTTCATTTCATGCCAAGTATAATACTCACAGGTTTCAGACTGCTTATCTATTTGCATGGCTATTACTTCTCCGATTTGAAGAGGTGGTACGTCTTCAATTTGAAAGCATCAATATGATTCCTGGAATGAGTAAGATTTTTTCATTTACGGTATATCAGCACCTAATACTGAATACCAGGAGAATATTTCGAGGTGCAGCTTTCGACTCGCAAGTCTGCGCAGACAGGAGTGGGACATGCCTGGACTTTACACGCCAACGATCTTGACCCCAAGATCTGTCCGGTTCGCGCTCTTATCCGACTTGCGGTTGTATACGGAGAAACCACTCCTTTGACTGGCCCACTTTTTCTACGAATAAATAAACATGGAGCAATTCAAGATCAGATTGTACGTGGTACTCTAATTCAGCTGCTTCACTAATATGTTTCTATTCAGACAACCGGTGTAATGAGTCGAACTCTTACAACCGATTTGCAAGAGCTTGGGTACAAGTCATGGGCAATGTATGGAACCCATTCGTTTCGCCGTGGTGGATGCCAGCATCGAATCAAGAACAAGGGCTGGACAGTAGACATGGTTGCTGCTTGGGGCGGATGGTCACAGGTTGAGGCCATCACCATGTTTCGCTATTTCTATTCACCGAAGGATAACCACGAGTTCATGGCTGATTATGATAGAAATGACCCGAAGCGCCAGCGCGTAGTATAATTTAATCTGTTCCTCTACTTCCTTTCCCGCGAATACCTTTCTTTGCTGATTGCCCTCCAAATTTCCCATTTGTTCTGTCCATCCCATCTCTGCCCCCAACGACTGGATGAGAATTCACCGTTTTCCCGATATTCCACCTTCTTCTGCTCCTCTGCAAGATCCTTGTCACGATGGGGTATAGCCTCAACGACAAGGCGGAGTGGTCGGAGTTTCTCAGCTGGCTCAGCGGCTTTACGCTTCCTGCCGGTTGTAACATCTGGCACAGTGAAAAATCCGAGGAACTTCCCTTTGTCACCTCCAAATTCCTGTTTGAATTCCTGTCCAATGCGCTCCCGACGGGTGATAGTTCCCTTGATGTTTGTCCACATAGGGTTTGTGGCACGTCCAGTTTGGGGTCCGTACAACTCCCGAATTTTTGCAACGTCGCCATTCTCAATCTGAGAAATAACATCGCCAAGGCCATCAGCACGCTTCAAGGCCTCAACCAAAATCCCCCCGGCAGAGAGAATAGCTGAGTCGGATCCCGCTGGTGCCAAAGAAACTGAAGGCATGGGGAGAGAGGGAGAGGGAATGGGATCAGCAGAGGAAATATTTGTTGGGGTGGGAGATAGGGATGAATGGGAGGAAAGAGCGGTGATTTGACGCGGAAAAGGTGCAGAATTGTTGCCCTGTCATTTATGGTTTATTGATGAATTATAATACCAAGAAAAAAAAAAGTTTCACGCACCGAAAGCGAGGCCTGAAGTTTGAATAAAGTGCCCAGTGACTCTATATCCCCATCGTTCGCAGATTTAATGACTGCTTGAACCGTCTCATCGTCCATGTTCAGAAGGGCACTATGTTCAGACAATGAACTAGGGGCAAAAGCCATGTTTGCGAGTGTTGCGTCAACTGCGGACTTTATACTTGGCAGCAATGCTGTCGATGGAACAGAAATAAATATTCTGAGGATCGGAAAAAATAAGACATACCATGACTACTAGGTGGTGCATGAGAAACAAGTTGGAATGGGGTTCCAACCAAGTCTTTTGCCGCCCATTCAGCCCCTACAGCACGAAGATGCTCCCACTGCCTCTTAGTGATATCTGCATCCCGAGATATTGGTCCAACAGAGGGAGTGACAGGAGTGGCAGAGAGATCAATGCTGTAGTAGTCTGCGAGGCGCTGGCGACGGATATCGACAGTTCCTGTCTTAGTTAGAACTTTTTTGGGCAGTCCGTTGTTGGCGGCATCAATCCAGTAGTTAAGTTGAGCCCCAGAAGCAGTAGTGAGAGATGTAGCATCAAGGTCCGCGGGACGAGTCATCGGCGGAGCGGTGTGCGGTGATGCTGATGGGAATACCCCAAATGGGTTTACAGGTAGGCTCATGTTTGTGTTGTCGTTGTTGGGATTGAGAGGACGAGACTGAGGGGAAAACTGAGGAAGAGTTTTAAATAATAATCAAGTCTGAGACATATGTACAAAGACAGGAGGATTCAAGACAGTCTCAACTCCAGAAAAAAGGATCAGAGGTTGTCTCAAGTCTATATTCAACACGCAGATTTATTTTAGGTCTGAACAAAACCTCTGAAGACGAAATCATGAGTATTTGATGCGTTCCCAGCTATGCACGAACTTACTTACCGCTTTTGGTAGCCAGGAGCGGGCGATCGGGGAGCAAACTGAGTGCGCGGGGTCCACGGCCGAGGACGCCGACGCCAAATACGGCCATGCCGTGTCCCGCGACACGGTGACGTCACGTATTTCCTAAACGGGGCGTGTCCCACGACAGAGAAGCGGAACTTAAAAAGCTTCGGATGGACAAACAGGTGTAATCTTATAAATAGGGTAAGGTAAAAAAAATAGGGTAATAATTACTACTTGTTCCTAATGCAATTACGGTAAATCCCAATGGTTGCACAAGTAACTTATGTAAACTAACTTGCCCCGCCACAAGTAACTTGTAGCTAACTTGGTGTTGTCAGATGGCATCCGAAGCCTCTGCAGTACTATACCTCCCCCGTTTCCATCCCCTTTGTTTCATCACCATAAACATATATTTCATATATTCTATCTCAAATCCCCTTGTCCCCTTGAACACTAAACACTTTATATTTCATATTCTCGTTCACATAGTTACTAGCATGTATATAAGCTGCAAGTGCTGGTTGAATATACTTACCTCTTTCTTCCCTTACAAAACTTGTGGCAGGGCAAGTTAAATTTACCTGCACAGTTCCGCATAAGTACAAGTTCCGCACAAATAAGTTAACTTAAGTTAAAATAAGTAAGTTACATGTTAATGGTTCTTTCGTCCCGGTGCCTATGGGGTGCCATCCTAGCACCTAATATCACCTCAAATATGAGTCTCTTGCAGTCCTATGATGCTTTGAGGCAATGATCGGTGTTGTCGTGACTAATGTTCTGCTGGGAATAAGTTCAAGCTGGCGAAGAGATGCATTGGAGGTGTAAGACATCAAGGTTGAGTTCATTTTGCAAAGATATTATTTGTACGTCAGATCTAGGCACCATGGGTACTTATACAATGCCCGTTCTAAGTACAATGGCTGTTTGAAAGGCTGTCGTTCTCTCGACAGACACTAATGGGCGAACCAGGACAGAGACCCACATGTTGACAGGACCACAATATATTCCTAGAGGCGAGACAAACCAGGCTACGTGCAACAGAGGGATATACAGGTGGAGGATGTCGGGGGTACGTGCGGTCAGGAAAGTAAGGTAAATGATGCCTATATATACGTGGGTGGGTTGGGCTGTGTACGGAAGGCTGTACGGTGTAAGATGATCATATAACATGGATACTTGATATGCATCATGAGGGACAGATGGACAGATGTCATAACATAGGTAACTGATGTGGGTTGTGAGGATACCATCCTTACACTGTTTTGCCCCAAAGTTGAACTAACTTGCTTTTGACTTTGGATGATCAAGGGCGTGTGGGATTTCGTTGAGTGTATGACTGCTCAAACATCAGACCTAACCTTTCATGTCAGGTGTTCCCCCATGACAGTTGTACCTGGATTGCATCTCCGAACATGTGAAGTGCCCCAAAAATCAAATCCAGCCAATGTTTAGCTCAAAATATTACCTGACTTTATGTGCAGATGTTATTTAATCATTGAATACTCTCAGTTTGAGTCTTTGAATGTCTTGAGGCTTGTGAGATGCTAACTTGCATGAATTGATCATACAAGTTGATTTTGGCTGAGGATTGATGCCATCTGATGGCATAAGTTAGTCTGGTCTTGTTAACTTGATCTAACTTGGCCCACAAGTTCGCTTAAGTTAGCTTTGGCTACGTTCAATTAACTTGGCATCTTGCAGTTCAACTCGATGAATGGAGGTTTTGAAGAGAACAGGGTTGTTTAACTTGGAGAAACAGACAAACTGGTGGTAACTGATGGTGTGATGCGGGTTCCGCAAGCCTCGCCAGGCTGGAGGGAAGCGCGCACGGACGTCGAGTCTGGTGCTGCTATAGGCGATGGGAGGCGCCGAATCGGGCCCTCCCCGTGTTGTAACCCTTCATCTAGGGCCCATGTCACCCTTGAGTGGGGACTCTGCCGCACCGAGACCGTGGAGCAGTTATACGCGTGCTCAGGCATCCAGCGGGTCTGGGGCGGGGGGTTCCCTCCAAGTAGATCGTCGACTCACACCATGATAGTTGTATGCAAGTAAAAGATTCATTATGTAAGTACTGATCTCGGATCAACTACTCGCCTTCTACTATGTACGCTAAGTTATTGTGAATATATGTACAGTCTGTCCACTCGCGGTGTCGTCTAGCAGTGTCCCGTTCATACCCCATCACAGAGCCCCCCATGCTGATAGCGTGCACTGCGCCTGCTACCGATTCTACAGCGCTCTCCAATCTCTTTACACTCCAATGTGGAGGTGAGAATCTAGCCCTGTCGTTTCAGCTTCCACATAGCGCTACGTGCTTAGTGGGGCCCCATGCCGATGTCGTCGTCGTCCTCAGCGGTCCAGCGTTGCGGGGCGTCAGCCATCTCGTCGTTGTCGTTATCCTGCACTGTGTCAGGGAGCTCCTGGTCTTCCGGAGACTCCCCTCGACCGACTAGGTGCAGAATCCCGCTTGATGCAGCTACGTTAAGCGCAAACAAGGGCGACTCTTCCGTTTCGACGTCTGGCATTTCCACCTCAGAAGGTTCCTCCGTTGGGGTTCCCCGTTCCGCTTGCATCGCTTCGAGCTCCTGTTGCAGACGTCCCGACCTCTTCCCTTGTCGTACCCTCTTGCCTCCGGTCCCTTCTTGCGTTGTGCTCGAAGAACCTTCCTCGCCCCCTTCCGTCGCAGTCCAGCGACAACTGGTTTGACACCCGTCCTGTTGCGGTGTTTCGCGATTAAGAAGGACTGCGAAGCATGGAGGAATGATGCTAGGATCTGGATGTGTAGCCAAGAGGCCGGCGAGAGTTCCACGCGCCTTCTTCGAATTACGGGGTCCATGCAGGGGAGTAGGGTTGATAGGTCCCCGCGATGAAGATGGTCCGGCAACGTTTGAAGGCGGAGGCGGGGGGCAGCATACGATCCAGGAGTGAGGGAGGCGAGGCCCGACTTAGGCACTCAGCCAAGGATGGTGCAGGATCGGTCAGCCTCGACTCTAAGGGAAGCCTGCTGGATCCGGGGCGAGCGGGAGAGGATGTTGACAACCGTTCCTCCAAGGTCGGTCGTACTACACCTTTCCCCTTGTTGCGCTGAAACACCGTAACAAGAGCGCGCGGCATCTAGTGCTATTTTGCAATTTCCTAGGACCAGTATTTATACGACGGGAAAGCACTAGCACTTCTGAAGTGTTATTACTAGCACTCAGGACTCTGGCTAGGTGATATAAAGGAGAACTGGAGTGAGCCCAAGCTGCCGGTTGTAGCATCAGATACGACTAGTGTGATGCGCTAGTACGGTCTGAAGGCACAAACCACGGGGAAATAACCATAAGCCTACACAGTCAAGGTGCTAGCACCTAGGAAGCGAGACACAGGAGAGTGGTATTGCGAGCACGATAGCTGGAGGTGCGAGCGGCGAGTCTGGGATCTGAAGGGTAGTAAAACTATGCGCTAGCAGCCTTCTAGCAAGGGTGCTAGTGTGCGGTACCCCTCTAGCGGTCGACCCGAGACCCGAAACACAGATGTGAGCACGTGACGGTCGCAACGCGGTCGCGAGTCATAAACAGAGACAAAGTAGACAGTAGAGGAATAGCTAGCAGGCTATTGGTGCGGATGCGCGGGTCACCACATATGCAGTAACGGATAAACAGACTGCTAGCCGGTGCTCTGACTCGTGCTAGATGACTCCAGGCGGCGGATTCAACTCCGCTTCATCAGGATAGCGATTCCAGCAGCTGATGGCAAGCTGAGGGATCACTCACGATACCCATAAATGGACGCTAGCGGATCAGTGTGGCTGTTCTGCTTGGCATAGACCCATCATAAAACCAAACGGCAGTCGTTTCATTGGCTGTCGTATCTATCACATCATTTTCACTCATTTATATTATTCATTCTGTTTATCACATGTACCATGGACCTCAGTAGTATAAAGGGAGCACAGAGCAGGCTAGAACCTCAGATTATTACACCCCGACTTTGTACGAAGTTGGTGCAGGTGGTCTCAGGTTGCTAGTGGAGATTGTACACACACTTCACAAGTAGTAGCTTTATTGGAATCAATACTGTTGACTCTGGACACGTCGAGATCTTAAGTTGAGATTCTAAGTTGTTGGCTCGTGGAGTCTTCACGTATAAAACCAAGGGTGTTCTCTTCGAGAACCAGCTAGCAGTTGCGCTAGCAGCTTTGCCTTCACCCCGATATATTCGTAGTGTGTTGGATCGCCTGCTAGGTGATTGTGTGTTGACTCGAGCCCACTAAGAAGAAGACTGACTAGGTGCCCCCACCTCTAGACCGACTGTAACTTGTCAGTTACTTCGCCATCACCCCGATATTGACGGAAGCGCTGTCGTAGTGTGTTGGGTCGCTAGCTGGACGCTTATAGTGTCTATTGCCAATACAAAGTGGAAATATTCCTGTTCTTGGTTAAGGAATAGGTCAGCCGCTTAAGGACTGCCTTGTTGCTTGAGGATTGAAGTCCCCTTGTTGTTAGCCTCAATAGTCTTTGGGTATCCCATTGCGAGGATTTTCACAAACCTACATACTCTGCCCTGGTGCCCTCGATCTAGCGATCCAGCCACCTTGTATCCAACCCATATAACCCTGCCCATCCCAGGTGCTAGCGGTATTGTTGTTGGCAGCTGCGTAGTGCTAGCGTGTTGTTGAACAGCTTTGTTGAAGTCTAGCAGTCGAATTGTGTTTGTTCCAAACCCGCTGGTCGCATACTACGGCCCGGACCCGAACTCACAAAGAGAAGCACTTACATCTTTGGAGGAATAGATTGTTGTAGTGGTGGTTTTGTGGTTGTTTTGTGCAAGCACGAATCTAAGCTATTTCTAGTCGTATATCAAGTGCACCGTTTCAGCGCATCGCCCTGGGCTCCGTAGGAAGCGATCTAGGGAATGGACGATCTCCACCAGCTGCAGCTGTCGCGACTCTTGGGTGTACATCAGAATGCGGCGGGGTCACGACAAGTTCCTCCTGATGAGACGGCTCTTCCGCAAGCGGGAGGACATTGGGTTCCTCTTCAATCTCTGGAAGTGGCGGCGACATCCTGGCTTCGACGTGCTCCGAGTCCGGTTGCGCGATGGGCACGCTCACAGTTTCCCCGCTGGCTTCACTTGCCATTTCTCTTGGAGGAGGGGCAGAGGCTTGGGAGCCAGTAACTGCATCCCAATCCAACTCCAGAGACCCTTCCCATTCCGGAGCAGCTTGAGAAGCGCTCACGGCAGGTTGGATTGAGGGAGGCAGGTTGACAACCTCCTGCTCGGTCGCGGCGGCCGGAGCAGCTTGAGAAGTGCTCACAGCGGGTTGGATTGAGGGGTGTGCGTTGGCGACCTCCTGCTCGGTCGTGACAGCGGGGACATACGGAGGAGCTGGAGTATCCTCGTCGAAGTCTTCCTCCCGAAGCCATATGTCCGTGGTGTACAACGCGGCTTCGTCGAACTCGTCGTTGGGTCGGAAGCCGATCTGCATTTTCTTCCAGACCGCTCCCAGCGCTCCAAACCCTCGTCGGCCCGCCGTGACGTCCTCGAAGCGGACCCAGATCAGTCCTTGAGCTCGTAGGATTGCCAGAGGGCGCGCATGGCTGATCGAGAAGGCATCCCTTGTAAGAGCTTGGAACGTCTGCACGGAAATGTCCTGACTGGTGTCAGCGACGGTGACTACGTTGGTCGTGGGGCTCTCCTCCTCAAACTTGTCCACCTCCATGCCCTCCTCCTCATCCGAAGAAAACATCTCCTCGTCCTCTATCTCCTGGTCCTCGACCACCAGTGTCTTTCCTTTCCGCCTACGAGGGGCAGCCGTGAAGGATGAGGCGCCTCCGCTCGCTTGTTCGTAGTCTCTCGCTTCGCCGTCCTGAGAAGGGTACATCCAGTGCGACGGCTTCTTCGGAGTCCAGCGATTGCCGCTCTCTATAAAGAATGGGTATTGAGGCACGGGGGACCCGAAGCGCTCCAGTCCAAGAGACCCAGAGGGGGATCGAAACGGCCGAAGTACAGGCGTCCTTCCAGGGAACGATCGTACCAGCATTTGGACTCTACGCTGACCCTTCCTCCCTCGGTAGATCCAGGCACG